>JAWPHD010002392.1:0-259755 GCA_037043455.1 Cyrtodaria siliqua
GGTATACCTTTTGAGGTCAGATCGGATAATGGTCCGAATGATTCTTCAGAAGAATTGAAACGATTCGCAAACAAATGGGCATTCGTACACACAACATCTAGTCCAAGATTTCCAGCTTCCAATGGATTAGCAGAAGTTACTGTTAAAACAGTGACAAACATTCTGAAGAAATCAAAAGCTGGCAGAAAAGATCCGTACTTGAGTATTCTCAACAATAGGAATACTCCTATAGACAATTTGGCATCACCGGCACAGTTATTAATGAACAGGAGGTTACGATCAACACTACCCTGTACCACAAAACAGCTTAAACCTAAACTCGTTAAAGCAAGGGAAATTCATGAAAAATTGAACAAGAAGCAAGAAAAACAAAAATTCTTCTCCGATAGAAACAGTAAAGACGTGCCAAATTTGAAACCAGGTGACACGATCCGAATCAAATGCAATGATAACATGAACTGTGAACCAGGAGTAATAATTGATAAAGCCGCAACTCCGAGATCATACAATGTTCAAACTCAGTTGGGGAAATATCGCAGAAATCGCAAACATATGATACGCACAAATGAGGAAAATACAATGAACAATTAACCACATTAATGATGATGATGATGGTGATGATGATGCCACTACTACCACCAATCAGGAAACACAAATAGAAGCACCAACAAACTCTTACGAAAATAAGGACACTCCTTACTTCAAACGCAGTGGTAGAGAAGTGAAGAAACTACAAACATACGGCGAATTTGTGAAATAAACAATACATTTAATTAAAGTGTTTAAAATCAAAATTATTCTCAAACATATGGAAAAATAAAGTGTGTTCATAAAACCCAGTCTGCTGCTTTATTCTCTTATTTGTGTTTGTTGCTCACAAAGGATACCCTTTATCAGTATTTATTGTATAAAAGGGCTGATTTCTCTACACTGGATTAATGCTACACACATTCAGATGATAATCTACAATATTTGACAAATACCAGCATTATTATATTGAGGGCGAACACCTAATTATCTTTATAAACTGTCAAATATTATGTTTCATTCATTTATTTTGATTATCACATTGTTGACATTACGCCCTAACTAACATATTTGTGGAAACAAAAACAATTCTTTTTGACAGCTTCCCAGATATAAACACATCGATTAACATCACTATAATTGTTAACTTCAGGCTGCTTAATTGTGTGAATGAATTGAATTGAATTAAATTGGGTTTTAAGGCGCACCACCACATGAAATGTTATATGGCGCCTAACAAGCATGAACATGCCAGGCTCATCCTCAATGTACATCGAGATAAAATATGGAGAATGAGCCTAAGACTTTCTCACCCTGAACTACAGATTTGCTGCAAATTCTATTGTAGACACTCCATTTACGGTGGAGCCACGTTTATTGTTTTTCTGCCACTGTTCTTAGTGATGTGAGCGAGATGGCACCTGAAACAATGCAGGGGTCATGATGAAGACCTTTAATGAGCATGAACAAAAAATGACAAAATGAATATGAATGCGTGTGTGTGTGGGGGGGGGGGGGGGGGGGGGGGGGGGGAGTCCTACCCCTCTGCATGTGACGGTGTGTTTGCAGTGGTTGTATTCTACCCCGGCAACCACACAGTGTGAATGAAATAAGCTGTTGACGTTTATCTACATGAATGAAATTCCATTCAGAGGCACGCGAAGTGTAACATTAGAGACTAGCTACAGAACAGAGTTTTTATTTTAAAAATTCAAAAACTATAGTTAAATATTTGTTTTAATTTTAACCACAATAAGTTGATAAATTCTTTATCTTGAAAGAGGAAGGATGTAATGATATTGTTATATCTATAAGCTGGTATATACAACTTTAGCTAGTATTGTTTGATATAAGATCGCATGCTATGCAAGACAGCGAGTTCTAGTTTTAACATGTAGCTGTAACATCTAAGAGACTGAATAAATGAGTAACTGGACAATTGCTTTACTTTATTAATAAGTAAACACAAAACATTATAGCTTTAACTTTGTACTAACACTTTTGTGAGCTGATGTTGACCAAGTTTAAATGATTAATTATGGTCAAAGTAAATTCGTGTTTTCTTCACCCCAACCTGAACCACGCCGTGCACGGAAAGCGTTTCTTCAGACTACCCTAGAAATCTCCCATCCCCCACCCCACATTTTGTTCTCACCCTCACCCACCTACACCCCTCACCCCCTTTCCCCCCCCCCCCACCAACCCTGAAAAAAGAAAAAAGTTTCCTCAAAAAGACCCCCCTCTCCTGAAAAATCTAGACTACACCCCCCCCCCCCCCCCATACACACACACACAACCACAAACCCCAAACCCACACACACACACCTGCTATACTACGGTGTGGTATTCCAGTGTGGCAGCACTATATCTGTCTCAAGGATACATGACACTACACATAATCATAAGTCCAGATTCTATTGTGCCCATACAGGTGAGAGTCCTATCATTTGGCGGATGGTCTGGTTCTCATTTATTTGACTCAGATAGTGATTTGTAAGTCATATCTGTGGAATGGTAAAAATGATCTCATTATAGAATTTAAAAACAGGAATTGTTTGTATTTGTTTTATGACATAACTATGGACCAGTGGTACGATTCACCGGAACTCAACCGACCAGAACAGAGAAGAAAACACCAGGATGAACTGGAACTCAAAAATGAAATTTACTCTCATAATAGAAAAAGCCTTCGACAAAAGTCCCTCACAAGCGACTACTATACAAACTAAACCACTACGGTGTAAGAGGGACAACCAACCGTTGGATCGCCTCATGGTTATCAGACAGGACACAAGAAGTAGTACTCGACGGAACGCACTCCGATCCAG
Organism: Cyrtodaria siliqua; assembly: GCA_037043455.1. NCBI lineage: Eukaryota > Metazoa > Mollusca > Bivalvia > Adapedonta > Hiatellidae > Cyrtodaria > Cyrtodaria siliqua. The sequence continues at coordinate 2,856 of JAWPHD010002392.1, forward strand.
CTCCAGTTATATCTGGTGTCCCCCAAAGCTCCTGTCTGGGTCCCATTCTTTTCGTATTGTTCATTAACGACCTCCCTGATGGTATATCGTCAAATGTTAGGCTTTTTGCAGATGACTGTGTCCTCTACAAAAATATATATTCCCATCAGGACCACATTGAACTACAGACCGACCTACAGAAACTTGGTACATGGGAGCAACAGTGGCTCATGAAGTTCAATGTGTCCAAATGTCACTCGATGAGAATAACACGCCACCGACCAGACAAGCAATTTAATTACCGTTACACCTTACATGGACAGACGCTTGACGAGGTGAAAGCAACAAAGTACCTGGGGGTTACAATCACTGATACACTAGACTGGACGCCGCACATCCAAACTATAACCAACAAGGCAACAAAAACTCTTGGCTTTCTTCGCCGAAATCTGTCACTCGCCCCCAGGGAAACTAAGGTTAATGCTTACCAGACTTTAGTTCGTCCTCAACTTGAATATGCCTCCACAATTTGGAATCCCCATACCCAGGTTAACAAACATAATATTGAGATGGTACAAAGAACAGCAGCTAGATGGACATGTAGGAGATGGCATAATACCAGTCATGTTGGGGACATGCTTGACGATTTACAGTGGTCAACCCTAGAGCAAAGACGTACCAACTCATGTTTAACATTATTTTACAAAATACATAATGGACTAGTTGACATTGACAGAGACCGTTATCTTATGACTAATAAAGCGACTAGATACTCAAAAAGAACATCCCATCTACAACAATACGATCGACTGACTGCCTCAACTGACCTTTTAAAGTTTTCATTTTTTCCAAGAGTAATACCACTTTGGAATGCTCTTCCAGAATCTACTGTTTCCATGACTACAGTAGATTCTTTTAAGTCTAAACTTAATTAGACTTATAAAATGAGAGTTGACTATACACACAACTCTCGCATCATATTTGTAATTAGTTTTAATGTTAAGGTCAGTAGTAATTTGTTTTTAATTCTACAATTCATCTTTAGACACTGTACTTAACTTTTAATAAATATACAGTTTCTGGCTGCATATATGCCACCACCCTGTCGTGATGATCAAAATTGATCGGTGACAGTAAAGGAAGAAAGAAAGAAAGAAGGAAAGAAGGGCTGCATCACACTGAACGTCTTCAGAAAAGAGTCATCTATACTTTGTTTATATTTAAATGGTTGTCTGTGACTGATAGTTGCATTATTCTGTCAGGCATTTACAACCAGCATTGGATGGTGACACTAGCATCTTTTAGGAGTGGCCCACTGGGTCACACACAGATAAAATCATTGGATTGGATTTCTTCATACCCATGCACTGACGCGAATGCAACTTGCCATATTGTACAGACGGTTCTTATTCAAGGAAAGATCAGGGCAGATGGGCTGTGGCATTAAAGTTATAATAATTATCCCCATCTCTCTATTTGTGAATCATATTTAGTGTTCCTTTGTTCCCCAAAAATATGCGTCACTGTTCTCTTGTTCCCTGAAAATAACAGCCATTATTCCCTTGTTCATCAAATATAAATGGCCATGTTCCCCAAAAACCCTGAGAGGACCTCATTATTGAGTTGCTTTCAATTTGACAATTTATTTGAATTGTTCTTTCATTGATTTTTATCAGTTTAAAATTTACTTTCACATTTTCTGTGCTCGTCCCAAGGTTTTACCTTAATTCATATTTGGGAGAAGTTTTAAACTAATGCGGGGAGTTTGATGTCGAAACAGTGTGAATAGTATAGCTATGAATTCTCACGAATACGAATCGCACGCACGTATGGAAAAAACAATCCAAAACAAAACAACAACAACAAAAATGGATTACGTTACAAACTTTATCTTTGTTTACAATTTACTGATAGTGAGTCTATTGACAAGAGCAGAGGATTGCATGAAGAATGGCCCATGTAGTTGTAAAACATCAACTGGAGAGATCAGCCTTAACCAGCTTTCAAAGGGGCTAAATCCAAGGTGAGTAATAAATTGTGTCGCATGACAATGATTGAACTTGAAGGAAAGTTCTGTTTTTTGACTTCTGTCGAACTTCAGCCAAGACGAGGAAATTATATACCGATTATTTTTCGTCTGTATTTTAAACAAGGTAGCGACAATTTCGGGGTGTAACGAAACATTCAATTCCCAAATCTACCTATTTCCCCCCCAAATCCACTCAGATCTACACCAAATCTAGCCCTAAACCTCCCAAATCAACACCAGATCTGCATAATTTATATGGACCTACCAAATATTACCAATTAAAATAATCATTTGAGAAAAAATGAAGATAATGTCAGAGTATTCATAATTTTGATAGAGCATCATAGAAAAAAACCTGACCAATCATTGACCAGAAACAGGGAGTAAGTATACAGGGAGGAGAAACAGGTTCATAAATGCTCTAGTTTATCGATTTATGGTGTCGCACTAGAACGCCGCCATTTACTATTTTATCGATACAGGTAAATCGATCGTAAGCGCGTTACATTTGAAAAGTTAAAATTTCAGCCAACATCTCAAATTAGGCAGTTTTTACAGCCTCTTTTTTTATGGTTTTCTGTTATAATCAACATCACGAAATTACCTTCTTGACAAAGATAAATATGTCTACTATTTACTGTTTGTTATTATTAATGCCTAATATAACCCATACTTCGTATCACGTTTGCAATAGCTCCACATCATTTTTAATTTGAAAAATTAAAAATTTCAGCTGATATCTCAAAAGGCACATTTTCATTACCTCTTTTTAGGCTTTGTCTTATAATCACCACCATGAAATTACCTTCTTGACAAAGAAAAATATGTCTACTATTCACTTTTTGTTATTATTAATGCCTAAATAACCCGTAGCCTTGTATCTCATTTGCAATAGCTATACTCTGTCACCATTTTTTATTTGGCGCAGAGTGGCGCCACCTTTGTTACACGGAACTGTCTGGTAAAATGTGCTTTTATACATGCAAACGAATACACGCTCTGTATTGAGGACACAATGTGAATAAATAATACTCATGTTTACATTTCGCACCTTTATTGAGTTTGTAAGTGTAATAATTTATAAGAAATTGCTGTTTTACATACACGCGCGAAACAACCGGCAGTAGTCATTTTCACGCAGAAGTGAAACACGCGCGACAACATAAAACGGCAAAACGATCCGTTTCTCCTCCCTGTATACTTACTCCCTGCCAGAAATAAGACAGCTATAAATACTAGTCTCATTTATTGGACGTCTGGGGTGCTTTTTTTTTTACGTTTATCAATGCACTGCACCCCGTGACGTCTCGTTGCGTTTGACCAAAAGCCGTATGGACAATTTCTGACTGCTTGTAAACGTTCCTTTTATGACGTCCCTGCACTGACACTCTTATTGAATGACAAGCTGCATATTTGTTTACTTCTTTGCGTGGGGTTTGATGATTTACAATTTCCAGTTTTACGACAATAGGTCACGTTCTGTATTCTATTACTAACTATGGCAGCCTAAATATGTTTTTAAGAACAATAGCGCAATAGTTAATGATAAACATTATTGTTTAAGTAGTTTTCAAAGATTTTCGGGTACGTTTCTGTATACTTGACAGTGGTGATATCATCAGTTTCGGATTTAGTCGTGTTGCTCATGAGACGGCGGTGACAATAAATGCAGTTACAAAATCCCACTTGTTTAAGTTAGCGGACTTGCATGCTGTCAGTGAATCAGTTGAACTTGAAGACACTGAAAAGCATAAAGACGAATACATTACAAATTCTCTTCAGAAACTGTCATTTACAATGAGCGATAGAGCTAGTAATGACAAATTAGCCAATAAACTGCTTAATGAATGGAGAGATGAACTACTGAAAAACTTTGAAGGTGATAAGAAAGTAGTTCACAGCTTTTACTGTATGGCCCATGTGCTTCTTGGTTTTCATAACTACATTTCACCAGGCATGAAGGAATTTGAAAGGCACTCATTGAGAAACATGGGGCCATTGGTCATGACACACTTTCAGCATTTAAGTACTGGAGTAAGAAGGGAACTGTTGTGGAGCGGGCAGTAAGGACTACGTCAGATGTCTTCGGACCAGCTGGAGAGCACCATGGCATACGCGATCGTTGGGAAGCCCATTGTGCAGCGAATGGAATCAAGTCACTGATCGGCAACTATCGCGACAACAGGTTCAACGCGTTATTCCAAACATCTGCCGAAATCTTTGTCCATCAACGGGAGTTCCTAAATGTATTGGAAACGGTAAAATCTCCCAATCTAAAACTTCAAGCTGTGAAGGCAGATCTTCAGTCGAAAGCTGTCACTACCATGCTTCAGTGCTTAGGGTTGTTTTATGTAAAGGTAACAGGACCGTACTGGAACTTAGTTATTTGTGGTGAAGTACCCTACCTACAAATCCACCCATACGTTGAACAGCTCAAGGCGTTCCTTGAAATATGCATGGAAAATCCCGCGATTCTTATAAACATGAGCAGTCATTGGTCAGCATCACCTTCCCCCGACTTCCAAACCGTCCAGCACCACCAGCGATATGAGCCACTATTTATCATGGAGGAGGATAACAGAGAACTCTTGTTCGAATTGATGAAGCTTGTTTCTAGGGCAATGGTAAAATGTATTGATAAACAACTGGATGCATTCCTGCCAGGAGGAGAGTTTTGTAAGGAGGCTAGCCCCGACAATCTTGAACGTACAAAGTTTGCCCAAGTAACAAATCTTGGGTGCGAGCACCATTTTGGTGATTTAGACAGCAGCCAAAAATGCAGACCTAGTGCGACAATGCTTCACCATTCGTCAGTCCAACTCTTGAAGAGGAATCATGCAGGAATGATGCAGTGGTTTGATGGCATGTCCTCGAGTAAGCGAAGCGATTTAATGAAAAAATCACGAAAGGGTGGAAAGAGTGGAGAGATTTAACGGCAACTCCACATTCAGCAAGAGAAAAAGGTGGCTACCGATATCAACAACGAAATGACACAGGAAAAGGAGAAAATAACTGCAAAAAAACTGATCACAAAGACCAGGAAAAGCCCAAGAGGAAAAACAAAAGTGATCATGATGAAAATGACGAAAATGACCGGTGTGACTTGGAAAATGAATTGAAAAAAAAACTTCCAAAGAACAAATCTTTTCATATTGGTGATTATGTTGTGGTTGCCTACCAGGACAACTGGTATCCAGGAGTTGTACGATCAGTGACATCTGAAGATCAGGCTATTGTTAAATTCATGGCGCCATGCCGAAATCCAGGACATTTTCAGTGGCCGAATCGGGTAGATGAACAAACAGTTCAAAGTCACTTTGTACTTAAAAATGGGATTGTTCCAGACTGTGTGAATTCGGGTCGGCAGTGGTTGGTCTCAGAGTATAAAGAAATTCAAAGTTTATTTGAACTGTTTCAAGAAGTTTATTTCTAAACATGAACATAAATTGAATCGAACAAAAAACCAAAAGTGGGACTGAAAAGTAATGCTAAGATGTTATACAGATACTATCTAGGCATCAGAATAGAATAAAATATGACTTAGCATGCTTGTTATTTCTTCTGTGATCTGATGTGCATGAACATAGTTTGGTTTTACGTGTTACTGTTGAAATCATGAAGTTGAATACTAGGTATAATACTTATAAATATGTCATCGGAAGAAATAAAAATAAAATACTGATAAAATTGTACAATATTTGTCTTAATAACTTAATACCCCATCAAGATACAAGGAATTTGACTGCAGAAATGCAATCAGCAGGTCAAATTACATAAGGATCCAAAGTTTCATTCAGTTACCTTGAAAAATAAAAAAAATACAACAATTTATTTGAAAATGTCTTTAACTTTGGGTCCGTCGACGCGAGATAAAAATCAGCACCCAAATAAAGTAAAACATTCCAAAAACGATTTTATAGACTTTAAAATTCATGTAACTTTAGTTCTAATAGAGGTATATTAATAAACTGAACAGTTTTGAAGAGGTATTAAACAGCTCTTTAATGTGATACAAGTTCCATGCATATCTGGTATGATTGAAAAAATGACTGGGGTTGCTAGTATACATAAATGTACCCCGGGCACCTTTCTGTAGTACCCGATACGACAATGACTCCATCACCTGGATTTAATGCTTCTTTTTAATCCTATAATTTTAATCCTATATGATTGACAGCTTAGTGTTGGCATTAATGCAGTCAGATCTACTGGTGTATATGTAATGCTTCATTTCAAGAAATGTGACATTTTCCGATGCTGCTTTTAAATTGTTTTCTTTGTTTCCAAAAATAATTTTATTTCATTTCTAGATTAAGTTTCACATGTTTCGAATTGAGGAATATTTCTACATCAATTAACATTTTTTGTGTGAGTTTACAATGCCAAAATATATGTTCTATTGTTTCTATGTCTTCCGTGCAAAACGTACATTTTTCATTAGACTTGATGTTGAGCAGCATCAGATATTTGTTTGTTGGAAGTATTCTATGCAACAATCTTACTTGCAGCCATTGAAGGTTGATGCCTTTAGTTATTTGAAAAGGTATATTTATAATAGTAACACATATTTTATCACCGACTGAAAATAAGATAAAATCTCAACATCTCTGCAATGAGAAATTATGAATAGTTGTTAATATATTACTGAATTAAGGATTTTTACATTATTTTTACACATTGTGATAACAACAAGGATTATTAACAAATAAATTAACAACTATCTCTTCATTTTCTCAAATGAATTTTTTGTGATTTATTTTATTACCATAGCATCGTTGTACCACCATATAAGGTAGATTTGGTGTAGATTTGGGTGAAAATGGGTAGATTTGGGTGTTTCGTGTAACTGCAATTTTGCAATAATAAATAACCTGAAGTTAAACATTAGCATGATGATATATATATTTATCATGCAGATATGCAATTTTCTGCCTAATAAAGGGGTGACCTTTTAAATAATTTTGCTTTATTAGGCAATGAACAATAGAGCAAATTGATGCGGAATCCCTCTGCGTTTATTGTACGTAACGTTATCTGACGTCATGCACGTAACGTTGCCTGGTGTCATAAACAAACAGAAAACAACAACATGGAGACGTCCTCGATAAGCGTAACATTCTGAGAAATAGGTAATAATAGTAATTCATACAAAAAATATGGATAATCTATATGATAAATAGAATATTATGTCAGTGCCTTTTACTATCAAGTTTATTAGGCGAGGCACGAAAACGAAGAATGGCTCGGCAGAGCCTCGCCATTCTTCGTTTTCTAAGGCTCGGCATTCTTCGTTTTCTTAGCCTCGTCTAATAAACTTGATAGTAAAAGGCACTGACATAATATTCTCTATATATATAGATATATATATATATATATATCATAGCAAAAAAAATACTTAGTCAAAACAAGAATGTGAAAAATTCATGTTTGTTAAGACATTTTTCTAATTAGTACCGAGGTCGTTATATAAATGGTCTTGAAACAACGCTGTATTCCAAAATATGGTTGTCATCTCTACCTGTATCTATCGATTTACGTCTTATCGAGCGTGTTATGCAATACAAAAAAGGTACGTTAATGTTATATTTTAATTAATATTTTGAAGAATAGTTTACTGATTTTTAAAAGCAATATACTGATAGAACATGTATAAAAAATTGTTTAGCCAATTAATTTTCTTCATTTGTTTTTGGTGATAAAGAATCTATTACGCTGGCCTAGAAACAGCTTTCTTCCTTAGGCTCCATCATTTTTTTTTTTTTTTTTTAAATTCTGGTTTTACCTATATCACACCTTTATGGTAATAATATCTCATAACATCTTATGTCTTGCAATTCCTTGGCCTTTCATCTTTCCATAAAGATTACATCTAGCGAAATGTTGAAGAAGAACATCAAATAGTAGCACCATCTTTCGCGGCAGATTATGTCTATTTACCATGGTTCTAATATTTGATGTTCTTCTTCGACATTTCTAAACGTAACTCGGTAGATGTAATCTTTATAAATAAAGGCTTTAGGCATAACATTTGATGAGATATTCAGGGTCTTCCCCAGGAAAAAATTCAGGCGCTGTATTTACGAGGGGGTTGGTGCAGTCCCTACTATCGCGTCAATTTTTTTTTTTAATTACGTTCTTGATTTGGTGGACTATGAAGTGTACGTGAACTGTTTTAAATTCACTTATTATAAAATAGAAATTTATGTTTTTATGGGTATTACTATGTTCATTCCAATCCCTTCAATGTTACTATCCAGTTTTAACACAAAGAAAATTTAATAATGAAATAACAAAAATATATCCACTTTAACATTATTTTATTTTTTTCTGCTTGATACACAGCTTGCACATAAAATGCTGGTAAAAAAAATAATGAAAAAATTAGTAAATCCTTCTGAAACTACTAAAAACAATACATGCATTCTTTCATTTTATAATATTTTCTCAGTCAAGAGCAACAAAGTCAGTTTTTTTGTGTGTGAAATAAGTGGAAGCATTCAGAAGTACTTAATAAAGTTTTTAAAGTCATTCGTTTTAACTGCAAAATGTTTATGTGTGAAATTGGTTGAGTGTAACAAAGACAACCTGAGTCAAGATCTTCAATGATGTCTCAATGTCTGCATTTAAAAATAAATGATTAATAATTATTTTGGGCAAATTTATATTTTTCAAAAGGTTTAACCCCCTAACCACTATTAAACCAAACCATTAACAAATGGCAAAATGTCTACATTTTTTTAGCTCTACAGATCAGAGATCAGCAGAGCTTATGCCGTGGTGCGGTGTCCGACGATCGTCCGTCTGTCCTCCTCTGAAACTAATAAATGGATTTTCATGAAACTTTACAGAAATGTTGCCCATGAAGTCTAGTTGATCCTAGCAAAATTCATGTTGATGTGAAATTCAAGATGGCCGCCACAGCTAAAAATAGATTTTTAAAAAAGAAGTTTGTAGCGACTACATCTTGAAAACTATAAGTGATATTGATATGGGACTTTTTGTAAAATGATCAGCATGACATGATGGTTATCAGAGTCACACATTATTTTGATTTAACGTTAAACATGGCTGCCAGTGGCCATCTTTGTTTACATAGAGTTATATAATGAAAACTTGTAGCGACTACTCCTCTGAAACTACTTGGCGGATTGTCATGACACTTTACAGGAATGTTGCTCTTAATGTCTAATTGATCCTAGCAAAATTTCAGATCGGCCAGAAATTCATGATGGCCGCCAAATCTAAAAATAGATTTTTAAAAAACAAGTTTGTAGCGACTACTTCTTGAAAACTCTAAGTGATATTGATATGGGACTTTTCCTAAGTGATCAGCATGACATGGTGTTGGTCCTTGTCGAAAATCATTTTGATTCGACGTTAAACATGGCTGCCAGCGGCCATCTTTGTTTACATAGAATTATTTAGTAAAAACTTGTAGCGACTCCTCCTCTGAAACTACTCTACGGATTGCCATGAAACTTCACAGGAATGTTGCTCTTGATGTCTAAATGATCCCAGCAACATTTCAGGTTGGTCGGAAATTCAAGATGGCCACCACAGCTAAAAATAGATTTTCAAAAAACAAGTTTGTAGCGAGTACTTCTTGAAAACTATAAGTGATATTGATATAGGACTTTTTCTAAAATGATCAATGATGTTGATCCTTGTCGAAAATTAATTTGATGCGACATTAAACATGGCTGCCAGTGGCCACCTTTGTTTACATAGAGTTATATAATGAAAACTTGTAGCGACTACTCCTCTGAAACTACTTGGCGGATTTTCATGAAACTTCACAGGAATGTTGCTCTTGATGTCTAATTGATCCTAGCAAAATTTCAGGTCGGCCGGAAATTCAAGATGGCTGCCACGGCTAAAAATAGATTTTCAAAAAACAAGTTTGTAGCGACTACTTCTTGAAAACTATAAGTGATATTGATATGCGTCTTTTCCTAAAATGATCAGTATGACATGATGTTGATCCTTGTCGAAAATTATTTTGATTCGACGTTAAACATGGCTGCCAGCGGCCATCTTTGTTTACATAGAGTTATATAATGAAAACTTGTAGTGACTACTCCTCTGAAACTACTTGACGGATTTTCATGAAACTTCACACGAATGTTGCCTTCACACAAATGTTGCTCTTGATCTCTAATTGATCCTATCAAAACTTCAGGTCGGCCGGAAATTCAAGATGGCCGCCACGGCTAAAAATAGATTTTCAAAAAACAAGTTTGTAGCGACTACTTCTTGAAAACTATAAGTGATATTGATATGGGACTTTTTCTAAAATGATCAGCATGACATGATGTTGGTCCTTGTCGAAAATCGTTTTGATTCGATGTTAAACATGGCTGTCAGCGCCATCTTTGTTTACATAGAGTTATCTAGTAAAAACTTGTAGCGACTACTCCTCTGTAACTGCTTGACGAATTTTCATGAAACTTCACAGGAATGTTGCTCTTGATGTCTAATTGATCCTAGCAAAATTTGAGGTCGGCCGGAATTCAAGATGGCCGCCATGGCTAAAAATAGATTTTCTAAATACAAGTTTGTAGCGACTACTTCTTGAAAACTATAAGTGATATTGATATGGGACTTTTTCTAAAATGATCAGTATGACATGATGTTGATCCTTGTCAAAAATTATTTTGATTTGACGTTAAACATGGCCGCCAGCAGCCAAATTATTTTGATTTGACGTTCTTTGTTTACATAGAGTTATATAATGAAAACTTGAAGCAACTACTCCTGAAACTACTTGACGGATTTTCATGAAACTTCACAGGAATGATGATCTAGCTATCAAAAACCTATCAGTAGAGCTTTAAGGTCATTGACCTCTTGTTTAAATACCTATGATTGAAATGAATATGCGTAACATGAATTATGAATTGGTAAAGTTCTCTAAATTTGACGCTCCAGTTTTGGGGTTTGGTCTGGCTTGTTAAAGCCGTTTATATCGTGTCTATAGAGTTTAGATTTTCAGAATATGTAAGTTTAGTACATATATACTTTATTGTCAGTAGGTTTAGAAACAGTGTACATAAAATTATGTTTTCAAATTTGGCTGTTGTTGTCGGAATAGCTTTTTAAAAAAAGGTAATATTTAATTTAGTAATGCTTATATTTGTGCAGGTTTTCTGCCCCAGATGCTGATGGATATATCTACCAGTACCAGCCTTGTGTGGATTTGAAAGGTGCATGTGGGTCGAGTGCTACAGGTGTTGCAGTAAGTGTCACATGGGAGAAAAAGTGTAAACCTTAACACCCTATTGTTCTCTGCTTACTGGTCAGAAACTCTAAAAAACAAGGCCGGCATAATTAGTCTGCCCTTTACAAGTATGAATGAATGAATGGTCTTTTACGGCACTAAGAGACACATAAATAGGTCTTATTGTGCGCAAAAACTGATGATGATGAAGAAATAAAGTAGTAATTAAAAATTAATGTAACTATATGAAGATAAAACTATTTACAATGAAGGGATGATATGGTAGTAATATAAATGATGTATATATATGTAAATCAACCAATGCCAGTCGACAGGTGTATAAACAAGTAAATATATATAAGAACATATTATAATGATTTACAAGAAGAAACTGATGCAAAGCATCAGGGCGGCACGGAATGTTTTCAAATGGTGGAAACAAACGCATATTTATTTGCAAATTTTTATTATATAACAACAAAAATGTAGAAATACTTTCGAAAGTATAAAAAGTTATATGGCAACAGTAATCAATAGTAACTTGAGAACAAAGGATCTTACTTAAGATATCAAAACATATTTAAGTGTTTGCACTAATTTCTGATGATATGTATTTCTAGAATATTATGAAGATTTTTAAAACATTGAGGTAGTTTGAATTAAGTAACCCAGTCTAACAGTTAACAATCTATCAAGACCGTGCATATGAAACATCACGTGGTATCTGTTGATGTTGAACATGCCCCTGTTCAGTGGAAATGTTGGATTTAAGTTGATAAATAATAAGGAAATAAAAATATTTGATCAATCGCTAATAGTTTGCAGTGTGGTATAACACCAACAACGGCCCTTGCCAGTGCGTATCACGCCTAAATGCTTGGGTTGTTGTCATTGGAAGTCGCCGGTACATATGCACTCTGACGTCGCATGGGCCTCAATGCAGGGAAATGATCAGGGGCGAACAGCTTGTAATTCATCCTTTAAAAGTCTTTCATATATATATATATATATATGTATATAAAATGACACAGAGCCAATTTCAATAAAAACAACACTATCTTATGGCCAGTCTTTCACCTCCAACATTTTTAATCAAATGCTCCTTCATATGTCACATGCTCCTCCATATGCAGCATCAAAAACTAATACAAATATAGGCTGCGTGCTCAAAGCGCACCGCCAATAAAGTCTTGATTTCTTTCAAGAAATCTGAAACAAGACTGAAATCTATAGTATCAAAGAACTGTTTCATAGTATTAACATTGTAGTATCTTTGCCGCATAGGACCAAAGTCTACACATTCCAACAAGATATGTTTGACCGTTAATGGTGCAAAACAGTATACATTCTGATAATTGCTCACCTTGTAATATTTACTTAGTATGAATGAGTATAACGTGTATGCCCTATCCTACAGTGGGCTATAACAACTTCTTCTCGACGAATGGGTCTACTAGAAGAACGCCATTTCCCGAGTAACGGTTTAATTGCATGGAGTTTATTGTTCAGTGACAAATCCCAAGCGGATTGCCAAGAGTTATGAATATATGTGTCAATACAAAATCAGTACAAGGTAATTTGGCATTAGATATATGTTAATCTAATATTGCCTTAGCAGCACTATCAGCTCTATCATTACCACGTATTCCTACATGGCTTGGAAGTCAGTAGAAAATAATAAGATTATCAACTATAAGAGAATTGTACTTTTCTAAAAGTTGAAGCACAACTGGGTTAAATCATGTTTCATATTACCCAGTGCTTGAAGAGATGAAAGGGAATCAGAAAAGATTACGATCATCGAATTCCTGAATATAAGTTAAGGGAAGTTGCCTTAAGTTCAGCTGAAAAGATAGAGGCCTTATCAGGCAGGCGGATCTTTATGCTGTGTTTGTGAACAACAGCTGCAGCTGCTGCAGCTACCTTACCTCCATCTTTAGAACCATCTGTGGATATATGTTGAAAATAGTGTTGGGAATTGGCTCAAAATCCATGATAGATCATCAGAATATTTAACCGACCGATGATTGATCATTAATCGATTACACATGGATGCTAAATATATGACACAAGTGTTATCCCTTTTCAGACTATAATAAAGAAAAGAAACACATTTCAAGTATGTTCCGGTAATAAAGCATTTTTTTGAAGTATAAGTTGCGATACCCTCTAGAGATATCATACATGATTATTGGTACTTGTTGAAAAATTGTAACATTTTAGTACAAGAGAATAAAATAATTTAAACCAGCATTTTTGAACAACCGTCGATCATGAAAAATCAATCGTGAAAAATTGTAATCGATAAATCAAACTAAAGGCGTAACTGATCGATGATCGATCAAATCGATTAATCGGAACAACACTAGTTGAAAGTTACTGTATTTCGATTTAATTTCATTAAATTTTCTTCGAAAGATAGTAGGATCTGGATTTGTTACTATTACAAACATCGAAAATAATTGTTGGTGTTTCCAAAGTCCATGGTGGAATTTGTGGTACTTTGTATTGGCGATCAAATTTAGGTTGATTTCAATGTCTCTTAATTTTGGTTTAATATGAAGACCAAATGGTCGAATGGCCTTCGGTTTTCGATCAAAAAGAGGTTGATAATTAGGGTTAAAAACGTTATCGAAAGTTGTGTTTGAAGGGTTAGATTGTAATTTAATGACATATTGAGGGGCTATTTTAATGACATATTGGAGGGTTAATTTTTCCCATCTATGAGACAGTGATGGTTCATTAGCTTCAACATATAGACTTAAGGCTGGTGATGTACGAAAGGCGCCTAAGGCGAGTCATAATCTTTGATTATGTATATGTATAGGATCGAGCATCTGCAAATGAATTGCGAGTTGATCAATATACTATTGAGCCATAGTCCAGCTTGGATCTGATAAGAGATTTATAAAGTTGTAAAAGTACTTCTTCGATCTGCTATTAGTGTTTGCAACAACTTTAAGTAAATTAAGAGCTTTAAGGCATTTGGCCTGTAAGTATTTAAGGTGTGGTATCAACTTTAATGTACGTGACTGAGAGTATGCTGGGCTGTGGCACACCCATCTTGTGTTCATAAATGTCAGAGAGGGTTGAACCCATTCGGACACGAAACTGTCTATCATCTAAGAAATTCTCTATAAAATTGTACAGTGCATTAGGGTGTATAGAATCATCAGTAGTAACGAATCATTTTCTGCTTAAATTCAGTTTTCTCAGCTCATGTATTTTAGATTATTTTAAAATTTTCCAGGCTTGAAGATATATCATATAACCATACATTTATGCAGAAATGATTTGGTGCATTTATCCATGCAAAATGTATCACTAAGTGCAACACCTCAGAAAAAATTATTCTTTACTGACCAAATGAAGTGTTTTTGAAACAAAACAATTATATAGCACTGACACAATAACCTGAGATATGAATATTTGCTGTAAGGCCGTTGTTTTTTGATTCTATGTTTTATGAACGGCCAGGATCCCTGAATGTCGTATGAGTGGGGGGTGGGGTGAGGTGGGGGGGATCCGTTTGATTTCAATGATTTTATTGTTTGGTCGGAAAACAAATTATTATGTGAGAAAATACATACTAGATAGCATATTTTTGATTAACCTTAATTGTCCAATCAATTTTTGTTTTTCAGTAAACAAAAAAATTATACATGCAAATTATTTGTTTATATATCATGTATATACATACTTTAAAAGTATCTGACATTATATCTGACTTTTAAACTTTTTGACAAACCCATGTCCTGCTTAAAATGGTATATAAGCACTTATAATTCAAATGATCCCAATAAATAAAAAAGTCCAGACTCTATTGTGCCCATCGCATCAGGGTTACCTCGACGTGTTCGTTGGCGGACGGACTCTAAACCTTAGAACTACACACACACACACACATGATCCCAATAAAAAATCAGAATTTGAACTACATGCATGCTTGCTGAATAATATTTAAGTATAATACTAAATATCATTTGAATAAATTCAAATCATTCTGAACAATATACATGGAATAAATCGCCGAGACACTTCCGATGCACACTGAGCAGATCGGAAAGGACCAAACAATGAATCAACCTTCATTTGCATATTTATTACACTCCCACACCAGAAGTTATGTGATAAATATATTTAAGAAGCATATTATGGGAAAGCATCAGGTTTGTTATGATTAACAAACCCTGTAAATCACATTGCTTATAAAAAGGTATATAGGTAGCAGTTGAAACATTATTCACTCAACAGCTGCTTTTAAATGACCTATAGCAGTCATCAAGTATCTACCAAATGAAAACCAGCTGAGTGCCTTGTGCCTCTATATACTTTTTATTTATTATTTTAGATATGTCAAGTTAGTACAAAAGGTCCAGAAACATATGATGCTGGCGACCAAGTATCTGTACAGTTTTCTGGTGATCCAAATGCAGGAACATTGTCCCTGTCATATCAGGCAGGCGGAGGTATGTCAAGGTGAGCAGGGTTCGACACTAACACTAGGCCGGCCCGAGGCTAGTCACTTTAGAAAAAGACTAGTAAAAAGCTAGAGTTTACAAGCCTGATGTGTGGAGTTCAGTTTATATACTACTCAAAATTTGCTAAGGATCACGTTTTGGCTGTCTAAATTTCTTGCTGAAATAAATAGCATTATTTCTATTTTACCTGAAACTATTTAGGGCAGTGTGGTCATGTGATCTTGTGATTTGATTCAAATTGTGGAATTGTTGAAGTATCAATGAAATTAATATCGTTATTGTGAATTAATTTCTAATAAAATTATATGGAAGAATAAAAGTGATCCTTAGCTAATTTTTTGAGTAGTATATATATGTTAAGAAACAGTAAATAAAACATTGTTTTCAAATTAACAAATTTATTACTACATACATATTTGGGTCTATACTCATGTTTACGTATACACATTTCAATAATAAAAATCAGACAGTTATATGCTTATGCTTAATAATGTAATATATGCTTTACTTACGACATTGTCATTTTAAAGAGACACACGGCAATCTGAAGTGTTTATCCAGCATTACAATTAGCACTTGGATTTATTAAACCAGTTTGATTCTTACGGATGGCGGGAGGTGTACAGTACTGGTTCTACCCAGGAAAAGTGGGTGGTTTGCCTCCACCACGATAAAATCAACTGTCATATATAACCTTACATGTGTTGAAAATGACGTAAAACACCATACAAATAAACAAACAAAATTAAACCAGTACTATTTTGACTTTAAACCTGTTTGCATATAATTAAATGTAAGTTTGGGTTTTCTTTGTTCTTTGTTATTCTGCCGTAGATTTTAATATAATATTGATAAATTATAATTATAAACAATTAGTAATATGCAAAAAAAAAAATGCTTCGAACTATTTTAATAATGTGATTTTAAAAATGCAAATTATGAAGAAAAACAAACAGGACGCCGCAATTTTTAAAAAAACGCAAGATTGCTATGTGTCAATTTTACAGTTGCATGACATTTGTTTCAATAAATGAAAAACGGATGTTAATTTATGGTGATCATACCAATTCACAAAATGTCAGTTGTATGCGAGACATGTAGATATGAGTGTCTAGCTCAGTTATTAGGGAAACTCCAACTATATGCATAACTGTTTTGATCTCGACAGAGCCTTGGTTCAGATCATTCAATACTGTGTGGTTCAAACTGGTTTGAATACCCTGTCTGAACTGAATATCCCCATTCTATACCTCTGAATCCCTATCAGAACCAGAAACTCGGGAAAGCCTCCTGTTGAAATTTCCTCTCTGAATCGGAAACTCAGGAAAGCCTCCTGTTGAAATTCCCTATCTGAATTGGACACTGATTATTTCGTGCCTTTGGCAGGAATTCTCTATGTGAAAGGATACTGATTATTCCATGCCTTTTGGTGGAATTCTCTATCTGACACAGATACTGATTATTGCATGCCTTTGGATGGAATTCTTTATCTGAAACAGATACTGATTCTTTGGATGGAATTCTGTTGTAACATCAGGCCTGCCAAATTCTCAATACAAAATGCGGATTTTTCATTTGCTCTCCAGATCTCCAGATTTAAGTGTACAGTCTCTGAATTTCCCATCGAACCTCGTTTTATTTTAAAAAAAATGTTCATGATTTAACATCTATATTTTCATAGTTTATCTGCTATTTCCTGCATTGGTTCTGTTATGTTCCCTAGTCAACAATGGAAACGAGAGTACAAGTGTCAAATCATCCGTAATAATATACAATTAACACGTGAGGAAATGATTAGTTCCTTCAGTGACATAACAACATGTGCAATAACGGTAGACACAATAATTATATATTTGTGGTTTCTTTAATTGGTCAACCTAACTGAAATAGCAAGAGTCAGGAGCCTAAGCAAATCCATCTATGTAGTATAGTAATATATGTAATATATGATCATAATTTTAAGAGTTATGAGGACTTTGTATTTTTAGTTCACATCTGTTTAGAATATTATCTGCGTTTTTATAAATTACTCCCTAAAACAAACTATGTACATGTTGAAGTATGCTAATCTTTTATTTCTATTAAACAATTGCATAGATAATTTAATTGCACTTAAAAAAATAAGTGCGAAACTCCAGTGGCGAGCTGAAATTTCCATTTAAAACTTTTCTTCACACGCTTTAAATCTTAATTTTTCAAAAATCTCGGGATTTTGTGTTTAAAAGTTTTGGCAGGCCTGTAACAATAAACTGATTATTCTGTGCCTTTGGATGGAATTCTTTGTCTGAAACAGATACTGATTATTCTGTGCCTTTGGATGGAATTCTTTATCTGAAACAGATACTGATTTTTCTGTGCCTTTGGATGAAATTCTTTATCTGAAACAGATACTGATTATTCTGTGCCTTTGGATGGAATTCTTTATCTGAAACAGATACTGTTTTATTCTGTGCCTTTGGATGGAATTTTTTGTCTGAAACAGATACTGATTATTCTGTGCCTTTGGATGGAATTCTTTATCTGAAACAGATAATGATTTTTCTGTGCCTTTGGATGAAATTCTTTATCTGAAACAGATACTGATTATTCTGTGCCTTTGGATGGAATTCTTTATCTGAAACAGATACTGTTTTATTCTGTGCCATTGTATGGAATTCTTTGTCTGAAACAGATAATGATTATTCCGTGCCTTTGGATGGAATTCTTTGTCTGAAACAGATACTGTTTATTCTGTGCCTTTGGATGGAATTCTTTGTCTGAAACAGATACTGTTTATTCTGTGCCTTTGGATCGAATTCTTTGTCTGAAACAGATACTGTTTATTCTGTGCCTTTGGATGGAATTCTTTGTCTGAAACAGATACTGTTTATTCTGTGCCTTTGGATGGAATTCTTTGTCTGAAACAGATACTGATTATTCCGTGCCTTTGGATGGAATTCTTAGTCTGGAACAGATACTGTTTATTCTGTGCCTTTGGATGGAATTCTTTGTCTGAAACAGATACTGATTATTCTGTGCCTTTGGATGGAATTCTTTGTCTGAAACAGATACTGTTTATTCTGTGCCTTTGGATGGAATTCTTTGTCTGAAACAGATAATGATTATTCTGTGCCTTTGGATGGAATTCTTTGTCTGAAACAGATAGTGATTATTCCGTGCCTTTGGATGGAATTCTTTATCTGAAACAGATAATGATTATTCTGTGCCTTTGGATGGAATTCTTTGTCTGAAACAGATAATGATATTCCGTGCCTTTGGATGGAATTCTTTGTCTGAAACAGATAATGATTATTCCGTGCCTTTGGATAGAATTCTTTGTCTGAAACAGATAATAATTATTCCGTGCCTTTGGATGGAATTCTTTGTCTGAAACAGATAATGATTATTCCGTGCCTTTGGATGGAATTTTTTGCCTGAAACAGATAATGATTATTCCGTGCCTTTGGATGGACTTCTTTGTCTGAAACAGATATTGATTATTCCGTGCCTTTGGATGGAATTCTTTGTCTGAAACAGATAATGATTATTCCGTGCCTTCGGATGGAATTCTTTGTCTGAAACAGATACTGTTTATTCCGTGCCTTTGGATGGAATTCTTTATCTGAAACAGATAATGATTATTCTGTGCCTTTGGATGGAATTCTTTGTCTGAAACGTCTGAAACAGATAATGATTATTCCGTGCCTTTGGATGGAATTCTTTATCTGAAACAGATACTGTTTATTCTGTGCCTTTGGATGGAATTCTTTGTCTGAAACAGATACTGATTATTCCGTGCCTTTGGATGGAATTCTTTGTCTGAAACAGATAATGATTATTCCGTGCCTTTGGATGGAATTCTTTGTCTGAAACAGATAATGATTATTCCGTGCCTTTGGATGGAATTCTTTGTCTGAAACAGATACTGATTATTCCGTGCCTTTGGATGGAATTCTTTGTCTGAAACAGATACTGATTATTCCGTGCCTTTGTATGGAATTCTTTGTCTGAAACAGATAATGATTATTCTGTGCCTTTGTGCCTTTGGATGGAATTCTTTGTCTGGAACAGATAATGATTATTCTGTGCCTTTGGATGGAATTCTTTATCTGAAACAGATAATGATTATTCTGTGCTGTGCCTTTGGATGGAATTCTTTGTCTGAAACAGATAATTATTCCGTGCCTTTGGATGGAATTCTTTGTCTGAAACTGATAATAATTATTCCGTGCCTTTGGATGGAATTCTTTGTCTGAAACAGATAATGATTATTCCGTGCCTTTGGATGGAATTCTTTGTCTGAACCAGATAATGATTATTCTGTGCTGTGCCTTTGGATGGAATTCTTTGTCTGAAACAGATACTGATTATTCCGTGCCTTTGGATGGAATGCTTTGTCTGAAACAGATAATGATTATTCCGTGCCTTTGGATGGAATTCTTTGTCTGAAACTGATAATGATTATTCCGTGCCTTTGGATGGAATTCTTTGTCTGAAACAGATAATGATTATTCCGTGCCTTTGGATGGAATTCTTTGTCTGAAACAGATACTGTTTACTCTGTGCCTTTGGATGGAATTCTTTGTCTGAAACAGATACTGTTTATTCTGTGCCTTTGGATCGAATTCTTTGTCTGAAACAGATACTGTTTATTCTGTGCCTTTGGATGGAATTTTTTGTCTGAAACAGATACTGTTTATTCTGTGCCTTTGGATGGAATTCTTTGTCTGAAACAGATACTGATTATTCCGTGCCTTTGGATGGAATTCTTAGTCTGGAACAGATACTGTTTATTCTGTGCCTTTGGATGGAATTCTTTGTCTGAAACAGATACTGATTATTCTGTGCCTTTGGATGGAATTCTTTGTCTGAAACAGATACTGTTTATTCTGTGCCTTTGGATGGAATTCTTTGTCTGAAACAGATACTGTTTATTCCGTGCCTTTGGATGGAATTTTTTGTCTGAAACAGATAATGATTATTCCGTGCCTTTGGATGGAATTCTTTGTCTGAAACAGATAATGATTATTCCGTGCCTTTGGATGGAATTCTTTGTCTGAAACAGATACTGTTTATTCCGTGCCTTTGGATGGAATTCTTTGTCTGAAACAGATACTGTTTATTCCGTGCCTTTCGATGGAATTCTTTGTCTGAAACAGATAGTGATTATTCCGTGCCTTTCGATGGAATTCTTTGTCTGAAACAGATAATGATTATTCCGTGCCTTTGGATGGAATTCTTTGTCTGAAACAGATAATGATTATTCTGTGCCTTTGAATTTGGATGGAATTCTTTGTCTGAAACAGATAATGATTATTCCGTGCCTTTGGATGGAATTCTTTGTCTGAAACAGATACTGTTTATTCCGTGCCTTTGGATGGAATTCTTTGTCTTAAACAGATAATGATTATTCCGTGCCTTTGGATGGAATTCTTTGTCTGAAACAAATAGTGATTATTCCGTGCCTTTGGATGGAATTCTTTGTCTGAAACAGATACTGTTTATTCCGTGCCTTTGAATCGAATTCTTTGTCTGAAACAGATAGTGATTATTCTGTGCCTTTGGATGGAATTCTTTATCTGAAACAGATAGTGATTATTCCGTGCCTTTGGATGGAATTCTTTATCTGAAACAGATAATGATTATTCTGTGCCTTTGGATGGAATTCTTTGTCTGAAACAGATAATGATTATTCCGTGCCTTTGGATGGAATTCTTTGTCTGAAACAGATAATGATTATTCCGTGCCTTTGGATAGAATTCTTTGTCTGAAACAGATAATGATTATTCCGTGCCTTTGGATGGAATTCTTTGTCTGAAACAGATAATGATTATTCCGTGCCTTTGGATGGAATTTTTTGTCTGAAACAGATAATGATTATTCCTTGCCTTTGGATGGAATTCTTTGTCTGAAACAGATATTGATTATTCCGTGCCTTTGGATGGAATTCTTTGTCTGAAACAGATAATGATTATTCCGTGCCTTCGGATGGAATTCTTTGTCTGAAACAGATACTGTTTATTCCGTGCCTTTGGATGGAATTCTTTATCTGAAACAGATAATGATTATTCTGTGCCTTTGGATGGAATTCTTTGTCTGAAACGTCTGAAACAGATAATGATTATTCCGTGCCTTTGGATGGAATTCTTTATCTGAAACAGATACTGTTTATTCTGTGCCTTTGGATGGAATTCTTTGTCTGAAACAGATACTGATTATTCCGTGCCTTTGGATGGAATTCTTTGTCTGAAACAGATAATGATTATTCCGTGCCTTTGGATGGAATTCTTTGTCTGAAACAGATAATGATTATTCCGTGCCTTTGGAAGGAATTCTTTGTCTGAAACAGATAATGATTATTCCGTGCCTTTAGATGGAATTCTTTGTCTGATACAGATACTGTTTATTCTGTGTTTTTGGATGGAATTCTTTGTCTGATACAGATACTGTTTATTCTGTGCCTTTGGATGGAATTCTTTGTCTGAAACAGATACTGTTTATTCTGTGCCTTTGGATGGAATTCTTTATCTGAAACAGATAATGATTATTCTGTGCCTTTGGATGGAATTCTTTGTCTGAAACAGATACTGTTTATTCTGTGCCTTTGGATGGAATTCTTTGTCTGAAACAGATAATGATTATTCCGTGCCTTTGGATGGAATTCTTTGTCTGAAACAGATACTGATTATTCCGTGCCTTTGGATGGAATTCTTTGTCTGAAACAGATACTGATTATTCCGTGCCTTTGTATGGAATTCTTTGTCTGAAACAGATAATGATTATTCTGTGCCTTTGTGCCTTTGGATGGAATTCTTTGTCTGAAACAGATAATGATTATTCTGTGCCTTTGGATGGAATTCTTTATCTGAAACAGATAATGATTATTCTGTGCTGTGCCTTTGGATGGAATTCTTTGTCTGAAACAGATAATGATTATTCCGTGCCTTTGGATGGAATTCTTTGTCTGAAACTGATAATGATTATTCCGTGCCTTTGGATGGAATTCTTTGTCTGAAACAGATAATGATTATTCCGTGCCTTTGGATGGAATTCTTTGTCTGAACCAGATAATGATTATTCTGTGCTGTGCCTTTGGATGGAATTCTTTGTCTGAAACAGATACTGATTATTCCGTGCCTTTGGATGGAATGCTTGGTCTGAAACAGATAATGATTATTCCGTGCCTTTGGATGGAATTCTTTGTCTGAAACTGATAATGATTATTCCATGCCTTTGGATGGAATTCTTTGTCTGAAACAGATAATGATTATTCCGTGCCTTTGGATGGAATTCTTTGTCTGAAACAGATACTGTTTATTCTGTGCCTTTGGATGGAATTCTTTGTCTGAAACAGATACTGTTTATTCTGTGCCTTTGGATCGAATTCTTTGTCTGAAACAGATACTGTTTATTCTGTGCCTTTGGATGGAATTTTTTGTCTGAAACAGATACTGTTTATTCTGTGCCTTTGGATGGAATTCTTTGTCTGAAACAGATACTGATTATTCCGTGCCTTTGGATGGAATTCTTAGTCTGGAACAGATACTGTTTATTCTGTGCCTTTGGATGGAATTCTTTGTCTGAAACAGATACTGATTATTCTGTGCCTTTGGATGGAATTCTTTGTCTGAAACAGATACTGTTTATTCTGTGCCTTTGGATGGAATTCTTTGTCTGAAACAGATAATGATTATTCTGTGCCTTTGGATGGAATTCTTTGTCTGAAAC
The DNA here is from genome assembly GCA_037043455.1 of Cyrtodaria siliqua. Lineage (NCBI taxonomy): Eukaryota > Metazoa > Mollusca > Bivalvia > Adapedonta > Hiatellidae > Cyrtodaria > Cyrtodaria siliqua. The sequence goes on from JAWPHD010002392.1 coordinate 26,269, forward strand.
AGATACTGTTTATTCCATGCCTTTGGATGGAATTTTTTGTCTGAAACAGATAATGATTATTCCGTGCCTTTGGATGGAATTCTTTGTCTGAAACAGATAATGATTATTCCGTGCCTTTGGATGGAATTCTTTGTCTGAAACAGATACTGTTTATTCCGTGCCTTTGGATGGAATTCTTTGTCTGAAACAGATACTGTTTATTCCGTGCCTTTCGATGGAATTCTTTGTCTGAAACAGATAGTGATTATTCCGTGCCTTTCGATGGAATTCTTTGTCTGAAACAGATAATGATATTCCGTGCCTTTGGATGGAATTCTTTGTCTGAAACAGATAATGATTATTCTGTGCCTTTGAATTTGGATGGAATTCTTTGTCTGAAACAGATAATGATTATTCCGTGCCTTTGGATGGAATTCTTTGTCTGAAACAGATAATGATTATTCCGTGCCTTTGGATGGAATTCTTTGTCTGAAACAGATACTGTTTATTCCGTGCCTTTGGATGGAATTCTTTGTCTTAAACAGATAATGATTATTCCGTGCCTTTGGATGGAATTCTTTGTCTGAAACAAATAGTGATTATTCCGTGCCTTTGGATGGAATTCTTTGTCTGAAACAGATACTGTTTATTCCGTGCCTTTCAATCGAATTCTTTGTCTGAAACAGATAGTGATTATTCTGTGCCTTTGGATGGAATTCTTTATCTGAAACAGATAGTGATTATTCCGTGCCTTTGGATGGAATTCTTTATCTGAAACAGATAATGATTATTCTGTGCCTTTGGATGGAATTCTTTGTCTGAAACAGATAATGATTATTCCGTGCCTTTGGATGGAATTCTTTGTCTGAAACAGATAATGATTATTCCGTGCCTTTGGATGGAATTCTTTGTCTGAAACAGATAATGATTATTCCGTGCCTTTGGATGGAATTCTTTGTCTGAAACAGATAATGATTATTCCGTGCCTTTGGATGGAATTTTTTGTCTGAAACAGATAATGATTATTCCGTGCCTTTGGATGGAATTCTTTGTCTGAAACAGATATTGATTATTCCGTGCCTTTGGATGGAATTCTTTGTCTGAAACAGATAATGATTATTCCGTGCCTTCGGATGGAATTCTTTGTCTGAAACAGATACTGTTTATTCCGTGCCTTTGGATGGAATTCTTTATCTGAAACAGATAATGATTATTCTGTGCCTTTGGATGGAATTCTTTGTCTGAAACGTCTGAAACAGATAATGATTATTCCGTGCCTTTGGATGGAATTCTTTATCTGAAACAGATACTGTTTATTCTGTGCCTTTGGATGGAATTCTTTGTCTGAAACAGATACTGATTATTCCGTGCCTTTGGATGGAATTCTTTGTCTGAAACAGATAATGATTATTCCGTGCCTTTGGATGGAATTCTTTGTCTGAAACAGATAATGATTATTCCGTGCCTTTGGAAGGAATTCTTTGTCTGAAACAGATAATGATTATTCCGTGCCTTTGGATGGAATTCTTTGTCTGATACAGATACTGTTTATTCTGTGTTTTTGGATGGAATTCTTTGTCTGATACAGATACTGTTTATTCTGTGCCTTTGGATGGAATTCTTTGTCTGAAACAGATACTGTTTATTCTGTGCCTTTGGATGGAATTCTTTATCTGAAACAGATAATGATTATTCTGTGCCTTTGGATGGAATTCTTTGTCTGAAACAGATACTGTTTATTCTGTGCCTTTGGATGGAATTCTTTGTCTGAAACAGATAATGATTATTCCGTGCCTTTGGATGGAATTCTTTGTCTGAAACAGATACTGATTATTCCGTGCCTTTGGATGGAATTCTTTGTCTGAAACAGATACTGATTATTCCGTGCCTTTGTATGGAATTCTTTGTCTGAAACAGATAATGATTATTCTGTGCCTTTGTGCCTTTGGATGGAATTCTTTGTCTGAAACAGATAATGATTATTCTGTGCCTTTGGATGGAATTCTTTATCTGAAACAGATAATGATTATTCTGTGCTGTGCCTTTGGATGGAATTCTTTGTCTGAAACAGATAATGATTATTCCGTGCCTTTGGATGGAATTCTTTGTCTGAAACTGATAATGATTATTCCGTGCCTTTGGATGGAATTCTTTGTCTGAAACAGATAATGATTATTCCGTGCCTTTGGATGGAATTCTTTGTCTGAACCAGATAATGATTATTCTGTGCTGTGCCTTTGGATGGAATTCTTTGTCTGAAACAGATACTGATTATTCCGTGCCTTTGGATGGAATTCTTTGTCTGAAACAGATAATGATTATTCCGTGCCTTTGGATGGAATTCTTTATCTGAAACAGATAATGATTATTCTGTGCCTTTGGATGGAATATTCTTTGTCTGAAACAGATACTGTTTATTCCGTGCCTTTGGATGGAATTCTTTATCTGAAAGAGATAATGATTATTCTGTGCCTTTGGATGGAATTCTTTATCTGAAACAGATAATGATTATTCCGTGCCTTTGGATGGAATTCTTTGTCTGAAACAGATACTGATTATTCCGTGCCTTTGGATGGAATTCTTTGTCTGAAACAGATAATGATTATTCCGTGCCTTTGGATGGAATTCTTAGTCTGAACCAGATAATGATTATTCTGTGCCTTTGGATGGAATTCTTTATCTGAAACAGATAATGATTATTCTGTGCTGTGCCTTTGGATGGAATTATTTGTCTGAAACAGATACTGATTATTCCGTGCCTTTAGATGGAATTCTTTGTCTGATACAGATACTGTTTATTCTGTGTTTTTGGATGGAATTCTTTGTCTGATACAGATACTGTTTATTCTGTGCCTTTGGATGGAATTCTTTGTCTGAAACAGATACTGTTTATTCTGTGCCTTTGGATGTAATTCTTTATCTGAAACAGATAATGATTATTCTGTGCCTTTGGATGGAATTCTTTGTCTGAAACAGATACTGTTTATTCTGTGCCTTTGGATGGAATTCTTTGTCTGAAACAGATAATGATTATTCCGTGCCTTTGGATGGAATTCTTTGTCTGAAACAGATACTGATTATTCCGTGCCTTTGGATGGAATTCTTTGTCTGAAACAGATACTGATTATTCCGTGCCTTTGTATGGAATTCTTTGTCTGAAACAGATAATGATTATTCTGTGCCTTTGTGCCTTTGGATGGAATTCTTTGTCTGAAACAGATAATGATTATTCTGTGCCTTTGGATGGAATTCTTTATCTGAAACAGATAATGATTATTCTGTGCTGTGCCTTTGGATGGAATTCTTTGTCTGAAACAGATAATGATTATTCCGTGCCTTTGGATGGAATTCTTTGTCTGAAACTGATAATGATTATTCCGTGCCTTTGGATGGAATTCTTTGTCTGAAACAGATAATGATTATTCCGTGCCTTTGGATGGAATTCTTTGTCTGAACCAGATAATGATTATTCTGTGCTGTGCCTTTGGATGGAATTCTTTGTCTGAAACAGATACTGATTATTCCGTGCCTTTGGATGGAATGCTTTGTCTGAAACAGATAATGATTATTCCGTGCCTTTGGATGGAATTCTTTGTCTGAAACTGATAATGATTATTCCGTGCCTTTGGATGGAATTCTTTGTCTGAAACAGATAATGATTATTCCGTGCCTTTGGATGGAATTCTTTGTCTGAAACAGATACTGTTTATTCTGTGCCTTTGGATGGAATTCTTTGTCTGAAACAGATACTGTTTATTCTGTGCCTTTGGATCGAATTCTTTGTCTGAAACAGATACTGTTTATTCTGTGCCTTTGGATGGAATTTTTTGTCTGAAACAGATACTGTTTATTCTGTGCCTTTGGATGGAATTCTTTGTCTGAAACAGATACTGATTATTCCGTGCCTTTGGATGGAATTCTTAGTCTGGAACAGATACTGTTTATTCCGTGCCTTTGGATGGAATTCTTTGTCTGAAACAGATACTGATTATTCTGTGCCTTTGGATGGAATTCTTTGTCTGAAACAGATACTGTTTATTCTGTGCCTTTGGATGGAATTCTTTGTCTGAAACAGATAATGATTATTCTGTGCCTTTGGATGGAATTCTTTGTCTGAAACAGATACTGTTTATTCCGTGCCTTTGGATGGAATTTTTTGTCTGAAACAGATAATGATTATTCCGTGCCTTTGGATGGAATTCTTTGTCTGAAACAGATAATGATTATTCCGTGCCTTTGGATGGAATTCTTTGTCTGAAACAGATACTGTTTATTCCGTGCCTTTGGATGGAATTCTTTGTCTGAAACAGATAGTGATTATTCCGTGCCTTTCGATGGAATTCTTTGTCTGAAACAGATAATGATTATTCCGTGCCTTTGGATGGAATTCTTTGTCTGAAACAGATAATGATTATTCTGTGCCTTTGAATTTGGATGGAATTCTTTGTCTGAAACAGATAATGATTATTCCTTGCCTTTGGATGGAATTCTTTGTCTGAAACAGATAATGATTATTCCGTGCCTTTGGATGGAATTCTTTGTCTGAAACAGATACTGTTTATTCCGTGCCTTTGGATGGAATTCTTTGTCTTAAACAGATAATGATTATTCCGTGCCTTTGGATGGAATTCTTTGTCTGAAACAAATAGTGATTATTCCGTGCCTTTGGATTGAATTCTTTGTCTGAAACAGATACTGTTTATTCCGTGCCTTTGAATCGAATTCTTTGTCTGAAACAGATAGTGATTATTCTGTGCCTTTGGATGGAATTCTTTATCTGAAACAGATAGTTATATACCGTGCCTTTGGATGGAATTCTTTATCTGAAACAGATAATGATTATTCTGTGCCTTTGGATGGAATTCTTTTGTCTGAAACAGATAATGATTATTCCGTGCCTTTGGATGGAATTCTTTGTCTGAAACAGATAATGATTATTCCGTGCCTTTGGATGGAATTCTTTGTCTGAAACAGATAATGATTATTCCGTGCCTTTGGATGGAATTCTTTGTCTGAAACAGATAATGATTATTCCGTGCCTTTGGATGGAATTTTTTGTCTGAAACAGATAATGATTATTCCGTGCCTTTGGATGGAATTCTTTGTCTGAAACAGATATTGATTATTCTGTGCCTTTGGATGGAATTCTTTGTCTGAAACAGATAATGATTATTCCGTGCCTTCGGATGGAATTCTTTGTCTGAAACAGATACTGTTTATTCCGTGCCTTTGGATGGAATTCTTTATCTGAAACAGATAATGATTATTCTGTGCCTTTGGATGGAATTCTTTGTCTGAAACGTCTGAAACAGATAATGATTATTCCGTGCCTTTGGATGGAATTCTTTATCTGAAACAGATACTGTTTATTCTGTGCCTTTGGATGGAATTCTTTGTCTGAAACAGATACTGATTATTCCGTGCCTTTGGATGGAATTCTTTGTCTGAAACAGATAATGATTATTCCGTGCCTTTGGATGGAATTCTTTGTCTGAAACAGATAATGATTATTCCGTGCCTTTGGAAGGAATTCTTTGTCTGAAACAGATAATGATTATTCCGTGCCTTTGGATGGAATTCTTTGTCTGATACAGATACTGTTTATTCTGTGTTTTTGGATGGAATTCTTTGTCTGATACAGATACTGTTTATTCTGTGCCTTTGGATGGAATTCTTTGTCTGAAACAGATACTGTTTATTCTGTGCCTTTGGATGGAATTCTTTATCTGAAACAGATAATGATTATTCTGTGCCTTTGGATGGAATTCTTTGTCTGAAACAGATACTGTTTATTCTGTGCCTTTGGATGGAATTCTTTGTCTGAAACAGATAATGATTATTCCGTGCCTTTGGATGGAATTCTTTGTCTGAAACAGATACTGATTATTCCGTGCCTTTGGATGGAATTCTTTGTCTGAAACAGATACTGATTATTCCGTGCCTTTGTATGGAATTCTTTGTCTGAAACAGATAATGATTATTCTGTGCCTTTGTGCCTTTGGATGGAATTCTTTGTCTGAAACAGATAATGATTATTCTGTGCCTTTGGATGGAATTCTTTATCTGAAACAGATAATGATTATTCTGTGCTGTGCCTTTGGATGGAATTCTTTGTCTGAAACAGATAATGATTATTCCGTGCCTTTGGATGGAATTCTTTGTCTGAAACTGATAATGATTATTCCGTGCCTTTGGATGGAATTCTTTGTCTGAAACAGATAATGATTATTCCGTGCCTTTGGATGGAATTCTTTGTCTGAACCAGATAATGATTATTCTGTGCTGTGCCTTTGGATGGAATTCTTTGTCTAAAACAGATACAGATTATTCCGTGCCTTTGGATGGAATTCTTTGTCTGAAACAGATAATGATTATTCCGTGCCTTTGGATGGAATTCTTTATCTGAAACAGATAATGATTATTCTGTGCCTTTGGATGGAATATTCTTTGTCTGAAACAGATACTGTTTATTCCGTGCCTTTGGATGGAATTCTTTATCTGAAAGAGATAATGATTATTCTGTGCCTTTGGATGGAATTCTTTATCTGAAACAGATAATGATTATTCCGTGCCTTTGGATGGAATTCTTTGTCTGAAACAGATACTGATTATTCCGTGCCTTTGGATGGAATTCTTTGTCTGAAACAGATAATGATTATTCCGTGCCTTTGGATGGAATTCTTAGTCTGAACCAGATAATGATTATTCTGTGCCTTTGGATGGAATTCTTTATCTGAAACAGATAATGATTATTCTGTGCTGTGCCTTTGGATGGAATTCTTTGTCTGAAACAGATACTGATTATTCCGTGCCTTTGGATGGAATTCTTTGTCTGAAACAGATAATGATTATTCCGTGCCTTTGGATGGAATTCTTTATCTGAAACAGATAATGATTATTCTGTGCCTTAGGATGGAATATTCTTTGTCTGAAACAGATACTGTTTATTCCGTGCCTTTGGATCGAATTCTTTATCTGAAAGAGATAATGATTATTCTGTGCCTTTGGATGGAATTCTTTATCTGAAACAGATAATGATTATTCCGTGCCTTTGGATGGAATTCTTTGTCTGAAACAGATAATGATTATTCCGTGCCTTTGGATGGAATTCTTTGTCTGAAACAGATACTGTTTATTCTGTGCCTTTGGATGGAATTCTTTGTCTGAAACAGATACTGTTTATTCTGTGCCTTTGGATGGAATTCTTTGTCTGGAACAGATACTGTTTATTCTGTGCCTTTGGATGGAATTCTTTGTCTGAAACAGATACTGATTATTCTGTGCCTTTGGATGGAATTCTTTGTCTGAAACAGATACTGTTTATTCTGTGCCTTTGGATGGAATTCTTTGTCTGAAACAGATAATGATTATTCCGTGCCTTTGGATGGAATTCTTTGTCTGAAACAGATACTGATTATTCCGTGCCTTTGGATGGAATTCTTTGTCTGAAACAGATACTGATTATTCCGTGCCTTTGTATGGAATTCTTTGTCTGAAACAGATAATGATTATTCTGTGCCTTTGTGCCTTTGGATGGAATTCTTTGTCTGAAACAGATATTGATTATTCTGTGCCATTGGATGGAATTCTTTATCTGAAACAGATAATGATTATTCTGTGCTGTGCCTTTGGATGGAATTCTTTGTCTGAAACAGATAATGATTATTCCGTGCCTTTGGATGGAATTCTTTATCTGAAACAGATACTGTTTATTCCGTGCCTTTGGATGGAATTCTTTATCTGAAAGAGATAATGATTTTTCTGTGCCTTTGGATGGAATTCTTTATCTGAAACAGATAATGATTATTCCGTGCCTTTGGATGGAATTCTTTGTCTGAAACAGATACTGATTATTCCGTGCCTTTGGATGGAATTCTTCGTCTGAAACAGATAATGATTATTCCGTGCCTTTGGATGGAATTCTTTGTCTGAACCAGATAATGATTATTCTGTGCCTTTGGATGGAATTCTTTATCTGAAACAGATAATGATTATTCTGTGCTGTGCCTTTGGATGGAATTCTTTGTCTGAAACAGATACTGATTATTCCGTGCCTTTGGATGGAATTCTTTGTCTGAAACAGATAATGATTATTCCGTGCCTTTGGATGGAATTCTTTATCTGAAACAGATAATGATTATTCTGTGCCTTTAGATGGAATATTCTTTGTCTGAAACAGATACTGTTTATTCTGTGCCTTTGGATGGAATTCTTTATCTGAAACAGATAATGATTATTCCTTGCCTTTGGATGGAATTCTTTGTCTGAAACAGATAATGATTATTCCGTGCCTTTGGATGGAATTCTTTGTCTGAAACAGATACTGTTTATTCCGTGCCTTTGGATGGAATTCTTTGTCTGAAACAGATAATGATTATTCCGTGCCTTTGGATGGAATTCTTTGTCTGAAACAAATAGTGATTATTCCGTGCCTTTGGATGGAATTCTTTGTCTGAAACAGATACTGTTTATTCCGTACCTTTGAATCGAATTCTTTGTCTGAAACAGATAGTGATTATTCTGTGCCTTTGGATGGAATTCTTTATCTGAAACAGATAGTGATTATTCCGTGCCTTTGGATGGAATTCTTTATCTGAAACAGATAATGATTATTCTGTGCCTTTGGATGGAATTCTTTGTCTGAAACAGATAATGATTATTCCGTGCCTTTGGATGGAATTCTTTGTCTGAAACAGATAATGATTATTCCGTGCCTTTGGGTGGAATTCTTTGTCTGAAACAGATAATGATTATTCCGTGCCTTTGGATGGAATTCTTTGTCTGAAACAGATAATGATTATTCCGTGCTTTTGGATGGAATTTTTTGTCTGAAACAGATAATGATTATTCCGTGCCTTTGGATGGAATTCTTTGTCTGAAACAGATATTGATTATTCCGTGCCTTTGGATGGAATTCTTTGTCTGAAACAGATAATGATTATTCCGTGCCTTTGGATGGAATTCTTTGTCTGAAACAGATACTGTTTATTCCGTGCCTTTGGATGGAATTCTTTATCTGAAACAGATAATGATTATTCTGTGCCTTTGGATGGAATTCTTTGTCTGAAACGTCTGAAACAGATAATGATTATTCCGTGCCTTTGGATGGAATTCTTTATCTGAAACAGATACTGTTTATTCTGTGCCTTTGGATGGAATTCTTTGTCTGAAACAGATACTGATTATTCCGTGCCTTTGGATGGAATTCTTTGTCTGAAACAGATAATGATTATTCCGTGCCTTTGGATGGAATTCTTTGTTTGAAACAGATAATGATTATTCCGTGCCTTTGGAAGGAATTCTTTGTCTGAAACAGATAATGATTATTCCGTGCCTTTGGATGGAATTCTTTGTCTGATGCAGATACTGTTTATTCTGTGCCTTTGGATGGAATTCTTTGTCTGATACAGATACTGTTTATTCTGTGCCTTTGGATGGAATTCTTTGTCTGAAACAGATACTGTTTATTCTGTGCCTTTGGATGGAATTCTTTATCTGAAACAGATAATGATTATTCTGTGCCTTTGGATGGAATTCTTTGTCTGAAACAGATACTGTTTATTCTGTGCCTTTGGATGGAATTCTTTGTCTGAAACAGATAATGATTATTCCGTGCCTTTGGATGGAATTCTTTGTCTGAAACAGATACTGATTATTCCGTGCCTTTGGATGGAATTCTTTGTCTGAAACAGATACTGATTATTCCGTGCCTTTGGATGGAATTCTTTGTCTGAAACAGATAATGATTATTCTGTGCCTTTGTGCCTTTGGATGGAATTCTTTGTCTGAAACAGATAATGATTATTCTGTGCCTTTGGATGGAATTCTTTATCTGAAACAGATAATGATTATTCTGTGCTGTGCCTTTGGATGGAATTCTTTGTCTGAAACAGATAATGATTATTCCGTGCCTTTGGATGGAATTTTTTGTCTGAAACAGATAATGATTATTCCGTGCCTTTGGATGGAATTCTTTGTCTGAAACAGATATTGATTATTCCGTGCCTTTGGATGGAATTCTTTGTCTGAAACAGATAATGATTATTCCGTGCCTTTGGATGGAATTCTTTGTCTGAAACAGATACTGTTTATTCCGTGCCTTTGGATGGAATTCTTTATCTGAAACAGATAATGATTATTCTGTGCCTTTGGATGGAATTCTTTGTCTGAAACGTCTGAAACAGATAATGATTATTCCGTGCCTTTGGATGGAATTCTTTATCTGAAACAGATACTGTTTATTCTGTGCCTTTGGATGGAATTCTTTGTCTGAAACAGATACTGATTATTCCGTGCCTTTGGATGGAATTCTTTGTCTGAAACAGATAATGATTATTCCGTGCCTTTGGATGGAATTCTTTGTCTGAAACAGATAATGATTATTCCGAATTCTTTGTCTGAAACAGATAATGATTATTCCGTGCCTTTGGAAGGAATTCTTTGTCTGAAACAGATAATGATTATTCCGTGCCTTTGGATGGAATTCTTTGTCTGAAACAGATACTGTTTATTCTGTGCCTTTGGATGGAATTCTTTATCTGAAACATATAATGATTATTCTGTGCCTTTGGATGGAATTCTTTGTCTGAAACAGATACTGTTTATTCTGTGCCTTTGGATGGAATTCTTTGTCTGAAACAGATAATGATTATTCCGTGCCTTTGGATGGAATTCTTTGTCTGAAACAGATACTGATTATTCCGTGCCTTTGGATGGAATTCTTTGTCTGAAACAGATACTGATTATTCCGTGCCTTTTTATGGAATTCTTTGTCTGAAACAGATAATGATTATTCTGTGCCTTTGTGCCTTTGGATGGAATTCTTTGTCTGAAACAGATAATGATTATTCTGTGCCTTTGGATGGAATTCTTTATCTGAAACAGATAATGATTATTCTGTGCTGTGCCTTTGGATGGAATTCTTTGTCTGAAACAGATAATGATTATTCCGTGCCTTTGGATGGAATTCTTTATCTGAAACAGATACTGTTTATTCCGTGCCTTTGGATGGAATTCTTTATCTGAAAGAGATAATGATTATTCTGTGCCTTTGGATGGAATTCTTTATCTGAAACAGATAATGATTATTCCGTGCCTTTGGATGGAATTCTTTGTCTGAAACAGATACTGATTATTCCGTGCCTTTGGATGGAATTCTTCGTCTGAAACAGATAATGATTATTCCGTGCCTTTGGATGGAATTCTTTGTCTGAACCAGATAATGATTATTCTGTGCCTTTGGATGGAATTCTTTATCTGAAACAGATAATGATTATTCTGTGCTGTGCCTTTGGATGGAATTCTTTGTCTGAAACAGATACTGATTATTCCGTGCCTTTGGATGGAATTCTTTGTCTGAAACAGATAATGATTATTCCGTGCCTTTGGATGGAATTCTTTATCTGAAACAGATAATGATTATTCTGTGCCTTTAGATGGAATATTCTTTGTCTGAAACAGATACTGTTTATTCCGTGCCTTTGGATGGAATTCTTTATCTGAAAGAGATAATGATTATTCTGTGCCTTTGGATGGAATTCTTTATCTGAAACAGATAATGATTATTCCGTGCCTTTGGATGGAATTCTTTGTCTGAAACAGATAATGATTATTCCGTGCCTTTGGATGGAATTCTTTGTCTGAAACAGATACAGTTTATTCTGTGCCTTTGGATGGAATTCTTTGTCTGAAACAGATACTGTTTATTCTGTGCCTTTGGATGGAATTCTTTGTCTGAAACAGATACTGATTATTCCGTGCCTTTGGATGGAATTCTTTGTCTGAAACAGATAATGATTATTCTGTGCCTTTGGATGAAATATTCTTTGTCTGAAACAGATACTGTTTATTCCGTGCCTTTGGATGGAATTCTTTATCTGAAAGAGATAATGATTATTCCTTGCCTTTGGATGGAATTCTTTGTCTGAAACAGATAATGATTATTCCGTGCCTTTGGATGGAATTCTTTGTCTGAAACAGATAATGATTATTCCGTGCCTTTGGATGGAATTCTTTGTCTGAAACAGATACTGTTTATTCCGTGCCTTTGGATGGAATTCTTTGTCTGAAACAGATACTGTTTATTCTGTGCCTTTGGATGGAATTCTTTGTCTGAAACAGATAATGATTATTCTGTGCCTTTGGATGGAATTCTTTGTCTGAAACAGATAATGATTATTCCGTGCCTTTGGATGGAATTCTTTGTCTGAAACAGATACTGTTTATTCCGTGCCTTTGGATGGAATTCTTTGTCTGAAACAGATACTGTTTTGTCCGTGCCTTTGGATGGAATTCTTTGTCTGAAACAGATACTGATTATTCCGTGCCTTTGGATGGAATTCTTTGTCTGAAACAGATACTGATTATTCCGTGCCTTTGGATGGAATTCTTTGTCTGAAACAGATACTGTTTATTCTGTGCCTTTGGATGAAATTCTTTATCTGAAACAGATAATGATTATTCTGTGCCTTTGGATGGAATTCTTTGTCTGAAACAGATAATGATTATTCTGTGCCTTTGAATGGAATTCTTTGTCTGAAACAGATACTGTTTATTCTGTGCCTTTGGATGGAATTCTTTGTCTGAAACAGATACTGTTTATTCCGTGCCTTTGGATGGAATTCTTTGTCTGAAACAGATACTGATTATTCCGTGCCTTTGGATGGAATTCTTTGTCTGAAACAGATACTGATTATTCCGTGCCTTTGGATGGAATTCTTTGTCTGAAACATTTGGATGGAATTCTTTGTCTGAAACAGATACTGTTTTTTCTGTGCCTTTGGATGGAATTCTTTATCTGAAACAGATACTGATTATTCTGTGCCTTTGGTTGGAATTCTTTATCTGAAACAGATACTGTTTATTCTGTGCCTTTGGATGGAATTCTTTATCTGAAACAGATAATGATTATTCTGTGCCTTTGGATGGAATTCTTTGTCTGAAACAGATACTGTTTATTCTGTGCCTTTGGATGGAATTCTTTATCTGAAACAGATACTGTTTATTCTGTGCCTTTGGTTGGAATTCTTTGTCTGAACAGATACTGTTTATTCTGTGCCTTTGGATGGAATTCTTTATCTGAAACAGATACTGTTTATTCTGTGCCTTTGGTTGGAATTCTTTGTCTGAACAGATACTGTTTATTCTGTGCCTTTGGATGGAATTCTTTATTTGAAACAGATAATGTTTATTCTGTGCCTTTGGATGGAATTCTTTATCTGAAACAGATACTGTTTATTCTGTGCCTTTGGATGGAATTCTTTATCTGAAACAGATACTGTTTATTCTGTGCCTTTGCATGCAATTCTTTATCTGAAACATGTACTGATTATTCCATGCCTTGGATGGAATTCTCTATCTGAACTGGCCACCCTGGAAAGATTTTAATACTTCTTTATGTGAATTTCAGGAAATCTGTGATAGCGTTGAAGTGTGCAGAGGATGTTGAAGGAGATTTTAAATTTGTAAGCGAGTCTCCAACGGCTACTTATGTAAGTAGTGATTTGAACGGTACTTGGTTTCCTATTATGCTCCCTGAAAATTTCAAGCGAATATTTGGTCTAAAGATGATTGATAGAAAGGTTAGGGTCACCATGATGATGTGGCGCTTACGCTTCCAGGTCCATATTATCGAGTTTACTTGGGTTACCCTAAGTTCAAATGTGGCTAATTTTAGCCGGATTGTGTAGTTTTGCAAATCCAGGCTTATAGTTTGACGATTTCAATCTGTACGTCCATCTACGCGTTTTGACTTGTTTTTAACATTTTTGGTTAAAGTTTTTGTTTCTCCTTATTTCTAAAAAAAAAGAATTGTCGGAAAGCTTTTTAACTTGGCACACCTGTTCATTATCATTACACAATGTTATATGAAAGAACCATGACTCTGTCATGTATTTTACCTGAATTATCCCCAGTTTTAACTTAGATTTTTCAGTTAAAATGTTGAATTCGCAATCGGGCGTTTGCACCACTGTTGGTGCTTCACTTGTTGTATCAAGGCACTCTGTTACTCTTGAACCAGACGGTGGTAATGCTGTTTTACGTTTTCAACAAGAAGACGTGTCTCGAAAAGGTCAGAAGGTCAATTCAAACATAGGAATCAAATTAAAAATGGTAAATTTTTGTGTATTATGTTTGACTAGGTTTATTTCAACAAAACAATGTGTCTCAAAAAGGGTTCTGTCACACATAGGAATCAGTTTTCAAAATTGTGCATTTGTGCATAGTCTCTTTGACTTTAAAACCAATGATTTCAAGATGGCCAAGGTTATGTTGCAGGTTAAAGTGTGACGGACAACAACGACAGACAGAGTGATCCCTAAGTGTCTGCCATGCTGCGCATGTTTACTCATGAACCGGTGAAAGGTCAAAGCCACTGTGAATTTTTATCTGAAATTATGGATTGGCAGTATATTTTCTTTCATTATTTTTTTGTGTCATCGACGTTTTGAGGTCAGTAGGTCAAAGGCCAATGTCACTAATAAGCACAAGGCACACAACACAGATTCCGAGGAATGGCATTACCGTATTCCTCGGCGTATAACGCGCATGCGCAGATAACGCGCACCCCAACTTTGGACCCGAAATCCATGGATTTTTTTTTTTTTCGTCTATTGTAACGTAAACCGCACATATAAAACCTGTGTTTTCAATTTCAAAACAGAAGGCAGCCATTTTGAAGCATTGACCGAAGGGCAACTGTAAAACGAAATCTGATTGGCTAAAACTAGCTTCTTGTTTAGACTGTGTTTTGTACTCGAGTTTAAAATAAAAACGACTTTGAGTTGAAGAATCGAGTGTGACGTGTTTTTCACTCGTTTTGTAAATAAAAGAAAAGAAAAATGAAGTCCCACACCCGTGTTCTTTATTATTAACATATTTTTATTTTTTATTTTTTTATTACTTCAACACATTTTCGTAACTCATCGTGTCAACAATTTCTCAAACTTCTCAACAACTAATCAATGCCAATTAACACCTCACAACATGCCAGCAGTCTTATTCAAGTTATTGTCAGTTGTTTGCGGCCAGGTAAAGCAAACGACAACTTTAATCAATAGAACGTTTGTTTAATAATTATTCACCGTAGGCAGTCAAGTTAACTAAAAACACTTCACACGTTTTCCCAGTTAATTGAACCCTTTATTCTACGTTGTCAAAATTCAGAATCGACAAATAAATATGTGCGGTAAATCAATACCGCTGTTACCCGGAGTCGTTGTTAGGAAGAAAATGTAATATTCTATTCTATTCATTGTAAACCAGTCTGCGTTTTACGGAAACCACAGCCTCGTTATCATTTCACTTTGCCGACTGATGTAAACAATGATATTTTTCAAGATTTCAATGGTATTTTATCAACATTATTTAACAAAACACACGATAAAGCTAGATTTTATTATTTTTATTGATACTAAGCATATAACATAAAACACATGTTATAGAAACAAGCCAACTTTCGTTCGTTTCAATCTCTCTAGTAAACGGCGGGTCTTGCGACTTGAAACCCACAAAACTGCTCGACTTGGCTGAAAAAAAAAAGAGTAAAACATTACTTGTTGCCTAAACCGCGCACCCCTTCTACAACCACAGAATGTGGGGTAAAAAAGAGCGCGCTTTACGCCGGTAAATACGGTATGTCCCTCTAATTTGATGAAGATGTGGAAAGTGATTTTCGTGAAAGATGGTCAGAAGGTGTATATCAATGAGTTTACGGTTTCTTTCAAAAATGGGTCGTGTCATATTTAAAAAAATACCAGTATATGTCACTTGATCAAATTTAATAAAAAGCTTTTTAAGGCAATAGGCCTACATTTTGAGTTGGATTTTCATGAAACATGGCCAGAGAGTGTATATTGATGAAATGTGAGTTATTTTCGAAAATGGGTCAGGTTAGATAAAAAGTAGGTCCCTATATCAAAGTTAAAAATTTCTTAAGGCAATAGTGCCTTTACTTTTGGTCAGATTTGCACCAAACTTGGTCAGAGGGTGTATATAGATCAGGGTTCAATCTAGGCTTGGATTTTTGGGAGAAGTGACAAAGAAAATATCTAAGATAAGAAGTCAGTTCCTTTTGAAAATGTGCCAGATTGGGATATAAACTAGGTCACTAGGTCAAATCAAAAGGAAAGCTTGTGAACGAGATAGGGCCTTCATATTTTCCTGATTTTCACCCGGACTTGATCAGAAGATGTACATCAAGACATCTAGGTTCTTGACAAATGGTTCTTATAGGTTAAGGTTAAAATAGGTTAAAATCTAGGTTACTAGGTTAAACCATAGAAATAGCTTGATATGCGCATGGAGGTTTGTTCTTGTTTGATTTCCACCAAACTTGTCAGAAAAGGATTGTGTATCAAAGCGAAAATAAATAAAAGAATTATAGACACAATACAGCCTTAAGCCAGTAGAGCGATACAGGCCTAAAAGGCTTCTTGTTCCCTTTAATTACTCGATATCAGATTTGGGGGAAAAGGGGTTATAATTTCACTTAAACAGAATGGAGGTATGAGAGTTTTTATGCCCCTGCCATATATGGGGTGTGGAGGACATAAAAATTATAGTGTTGTCCTTGTATGAACATGCGCTTTCCTGTCTGAACTACTCTTAAACTTTTCAACAGAATTTGGCAATGCTTGCTGGTCCATTTGCTATCGATGAGGTTATGGCCCTTTAATGATTTTTAGCTTGACTATTCAAAGAATAAAAGCTTATGTAATTACCCCGGCATCAGTGTCGGCGTTGCCCACATCAAGGTTTGGGTGTAAGCTGTGTTTACAAGTCTCTTACATTTCTTATCCTAGCACAACCAAATTTGGCCATGGGCTTCCTTATAGCATTATCTTAAAGGCTGCATAAGTAATTTTGGTTCCTGTCACCCATGGGCTCCCATGAAACCAAATTCTGATAGCCCTTAAAATGTGTCTACAAATTTTGCATGTAAGCTTAGTTCTCTAACATTTCTTGTCCTGGCTCAACTAAATTCTAGAATTGGTCTCCTTATAGTATGTTTTAAAGGGTTGCGTAAGTAATTTTGTCTTCTACAAATTCTGGGCTCCCATGGAACTCAGATTGTGATGGCCCATAAACTGCAATAAAGTCAGATCAAGGTTTGCGTGTAAACTGTTGTATATATCTATAATTTTAGATCGGGATTTATTATAGCGTTATACATCTTATTCATACTTTACCCATATTGGGGCTTGGGCTCCCTCCTCCCCACTATTACCTATATCAGTGATGCGCCCCTGCCTCACCCCACACCGCCCATCCCCCAACCATCCACCCAACCCATCATCACCACCCTTTTCTTTTACTTATCTCTGTGTTGTTTTGTTTGATCAATTTATCAATATGTTTTGCCCCCACCCCACAACCATCCCCATCATCACCACCACCCGAGAAAAAACAAATGAAATGAGGTCACAATAAAAAATTGCCCAGAAAACTGGATCCTGCAATAACTTAAAAAGTATAAAAGATATTTTCATGAAACTTTTTACATATGGAAGAGGGGCATAAAATGATTATGCACGTTATTTAATTGTGTTGATATGGCTAAAATTGTGGTTGCTATGGCAACAAAATAGTTGAAAAAAACAACAGTCAGTCCATCCTGAAAATGGGATCCTGCAATAACTTAAAAAGTATAAAAGATATTTTCATCAAACTTTTTACATATGGTAGAGAGGCATAACGAGATTATGCACGTTATTTACTTTTGTTGATATGGTCAAAATTGTGGTTGCTATGGCCAGAGCTGAGATAAGCTTTTTGATCATTTGGGTATTTACCCATCGGTATTTATTTAATTGGGTATTTCGTGATTTTCAATTGGGTAAAATAAAACAACAAAAGTTTGTGACATTGTTCTGGGTGGCATTTTACTAATATTGTATACACAAAATCAACTTCTTTTACAACAGGCTTTATACAAGGTGACTGGGTGTCCCTTCAACAGCCCATATATTGCTCAATTTGCATTGGTTGTTTTATTATTTGACAACTTCGATTTTTATTGATACCCATGCTTTTTATTTTAATTGGATATTTTGGCATTTTTAATTGGGTATTTAAATAAATACCTGCTTATCAGTATGGCAACAAAAAAGTAAAAATAAATGTCAGTCCGTCCAGAAAACTGGATCCTGCGATAACTTAAAAGATATAAAAGCTATTTTCATGAAACTTTTTACATATGATAGAAGGGCATAACGAGATTATGCATGTTATTTAATTTTGTTGATATGGCCAAAATTGTGGTTGCTATGGCCAGAGCTGAGATAAGCTTTTTGAGCATTTGGGTATTTACCCATCGGTATTTATTTAATTGAGTATTTCGTGATTTTCAATACGGTAAAAGAAAACAACAAAAGTTTGTGACATTGTTCTGGGGTGGCATTCCACTAATATTGTATACACAAAATCAACTTCTTTTACAACAGGCTTTGTACAAGGTGACTGGGTGTCCCTTCAACAGCCCATCTATTGCTCAATTTGCATTGGTTGTTTTATTATTTGACAACTTCGATTACTTATTGATACCCATGCTTTTTATTTTAATTGGATATTTTGGCATTTTTAATTGGGTATTTAAATAAATACCTGCTTATCAGTATGGCAACAAAATAGTAAAAATAAATGTCAGTCCGTCCGGAAAACTGGATCCTGCGATAACTTAAAAGGTATAAAAGCTATTTTCATGAAACTTTTTACATATGATAGAGGGGCATAACGAGATTATGCATGTTATTTAATTGTGTTGATATGGCCAAAATTTTGGTTGCTATGTCAACAAAATAGTAATAAAAAAAACAGTCGGTGCACTCAAAATAGTATCATGCTATAACTTCAAAACTATAAAAGATATTGTCATAAAACTTGGCACATAGGTAGAGGAGCATATGGAGATTTTGCACACAATTTTGTTTTGGTGATATGGCCAAAATTGTGGTTGTTATGGTAACAGAATTCAGTCGTTAGTTATACAGCTGAATAAGGGAGCTTAAGGATGTTGGCTGGGCAAGTTTTGACATCTTCAAGTCTAAACATTTTATTTTTTAAGTCATAGTTTTATTTGACAACAGAATTGTTTCATTTTTTCCATTCTAGTAGATATGGATATAGAGTAGGATTTAAGATGGTAACATACCAAATTTTAAGCAAATTTTTTTTCCCATATTTTTTCCATCATTTGTGATCATTTTTTGTTGTCAACAAAATAGGGGGTATGGGTAGCTCTGAGTAGAATTTATCCTTTTGCTATAGAATAAATCAGATTTTTGTTTTTCAGTAGTGGAATACATAAATAAAAGTAGATACTGAGCTAATTTTATTTTCGATCTCCATGTCAATATTGTGTGTACAGTATTTTACATTGAAAATGTCAAAATAACTCCAAAATGGTTGTAATTTAAAGAATTTTTAATAAAAAAAACATTAGAAGCCTGGTGGTATATTTTTTTACTTGTTTTGAAAGAAATGTCATAGGACCTTGACATATACAAGTTTTAAAAAAAGTTGAACATTAGAACATAATTTTTTACCTTGAATTAATTTTTTCGGTAAAAATAAAAGTGGGTGGTGTACTGTCCATATATATTTGCTTTTTAAAGTAAAAAGATGAATGAGGATTACAATTGTTTTTGTATGATTTGAAAGATATTTATATATGCAATCGAAAATTGATTGTTGTTTTTCAATAAACGTAATGTTATGAAAACAATTGTGAAAATGTTGAATGACTATATATTTCCTCTTTTTAGTGAAATTTTGAAGTTAGAAATATGTGCCTTCTTCAATGACGTCTAGTGGGAAAAAAAGTGTGGTGATTTAGCCTTTTCTTGATCATTTTGAATCTACATTATACCAAAGAAGCTTTAAATATGAATTTTAAAAAAATCTCATCACTACGTCCTTTCCCAGCCAACCTCCTTAAAGCGTCATCTTTATACTCAATAAATATTCGATTGTTACTTCCCTTCAAATAGAGTTATACATGTATATTAATACATGACTTGAAATTGACGTTAATTTCTTTGCGTATGTATTTTTATACTTGTATTATATTTGTTATATGTTTGTAAACTTACTGAATTAAAAAAAAAAGTGGGGTATATCCTTTACAAATTTGTAATGAAGATTAAGTTAATCTTGTTTATAATGGTGACTATTTCAGCTTAGGCATTCAAGTCCACAGACACATTTCTAGCTAAAAAATAATTTTGAGTAAAAGTTTGTCAAGATTTCCATACATTTGTCCCTTAAACCATTTTCCATTCATTTGAATAGGTAAGTCTTGTCTTGTACATTAAACTCAGAACTATTTCATTTGTATCTGCAGAATTTTGATCTCCAGACAAAGTATGCTTGTCTGCATGCTATACCTGCTCCCCAACCCAAACCTTCCGGACTAAGCACAGGATCAGTTCTACTAATTGTGTAAGTATGATGATGGATTGGTGGTTTACATCATTTTTAGCACATTTGCGGCTGTATTTTATGACTTGATTATTTTATGGTGGAGGCAGACCACCCACTTTTCCTGGGTAGAACCAGTAGCAATAACCTCTCGTTATCCGTAAGGATTAACTCTTTCTTACATACAAGTTGAGCTCCTAGTGGGATGTGAACCCGCAGCAGTTATAGGCAAGATTATATGTTTGAATTTATATAAATATATATATATATACGAGGGCTGTTCAAATAATACGTGGACTTTTTCGACTAAAAATCGATACCATGTCTAGTTACGTTGTAATGAATGATATAATAAGTTGAGAAACCCATCTATGGAGCAGTCCAAAATTTGACGTCTGTACTTCATAACTGCATTTCGGGAATTGCTAAATAAAAGCAAAATCGTTGGCAAAAATACACAAAACTAAAGTAGCATTGTCAAAGGTATTCCAAAATTACAATTACGAAATTTTATGAATATTGAACATTGAGAACTATAATAAATATAAATAAGTAGACGAACACTTCCTTGCTTTGAAATTGATGACATCAGAATAAATCACGGCGCACTAAAATGTTAATAAAATATTAAAGAATAGGAACTTTTAATAAAACAAAAAGTTTAATACAAAAATGAAACGCAAAAACATAACATTTTAAAATCTTAACATTTTTTCTTCAAAATATATATGTTAATAAAGTAAGAATACCGATATGTTTTCAATAAACATGTTTTTTTGAAATGACTATGCTATTTGTTTTCTATGAATAATACAATAATCTGATTAAATAACAATTACGTCTTATTTCTAGCATTTTTCATCATTTATAACGTAAGGTCATTATAAAAACTGGTATTTCTTGAAATCTGTTTCAAATAATTTTATAATATTTATTGTTATGAAAGTGAAAATGTAAACCTTTATTTCTATATAATTTAATATACTTGATTTATAAAAGTGTAATAAATATTTAAAAAAAAATGTACACATAATATTTGAACGGCCCTCGAATAAATGTATTACATAAAAAAATAATCTCATTGATTGTTTAGTATGCAGTTGTCAGTCACTGACTTGTTTAAATTCATACTTTTCAATCACTTACTCCTGTAACATTATACTTGTCAATCTCTCACTGGTGTAACATTTACACTTGTCAAATCTCTCACTGGTGTAACATTTACACTTGTCAATCTCTCACTTATGTAACATTTACACTTGTCAATCTCTCACTGGTGTAGCATGTACACTTGTCAATCTCTGACTGGTGTAGCATGTACACTTGTCAATCTCTCACTTGTGTAACATTTACACTTGTCAATCTCTCACTGGTGTAAGATGTACACTTGTCAATCTCTCACTGGTGTAACATTTACACTTGTCAATCTCTCACTTGTGTAACATTTACACTTGTTATTCTCTCACTGGTGTAATGTTTACACTTGTTAATCTCTGTCTGGTGTAAGATGTACAATTGTCAATCTCTGACTGGTGTAGCATGTACACTTGTCAATCTCTCACTGGTGTAGCATGTACACTTGTCAGTCTCTTACTGATGTAATATTTACACTTTTTCAATCTTTGACTGGTGTAACATTTACACTTGGCAATCTCTGACTGGTGTAACATTTACACTTGTCAATCTCTGTCTGGTGTAATGTTTACACTTGTCAATCTCTGTCTGGTGTAAGATGTACACTTGTCAATCTCTGTCTGGTGTAAGATGTACACTTGTCAGTCTCTGTCATGTGTAAGATGTACACTTGTCAATCTCTCACTGGTGTAACATTTACACTAGTCAATCTCTCGTCAATCTCTCACTGGTGTAACATTTACACTAGTCAATCTCTCACTTGTGTAACATTTACACTTGTTATTCTCTCACTGGTGTAACATTTACACTTGTCAATCTCCCACTGGTGTAACATTTACACTTGTCAATCTCTCACTTGTGTAACATTTACACTTGTTATTCTCTCACTGGTGTAACATTTACACTTGTTATTCTCTCACTGGTGTAATGTTTACACTTGTCAATCTCTGTCTGGTGTAACATTTACACTTGTCAATCTCTGTCTGGTGTAAGATGTACACTTAATCTCTGACTGGTGTAAGATGTACACTTGTCAGTCTCTTACTGATGTAATATTTACACTTTATCAATCTTTGACTGGTGTAACATTTACACTTGGCAATCTCTGACTGGTGTTACATTTACACTTGTCAATCTCTCACTGCTTAACATTTACACTTGTCAGTCTCTCACTGGTGTAGCATTTACACTTTTCAATCTCTGACTGGTGTATGGTGTAGCATTTACACGTGTCAATCTCTTACCAGGGGTGTAAACTCGACCACTCGCCATGGCGACCAGAACGTCATGGAGGTCGAGTCAAAAATCATAAATACTAGACCGATCGGTCGATCAGTTTTATTGTGGTGAAGAAAAAAAGATTGATCTTTTCAGTTTCAAGCGTGTTGGTAACTAGGTTAACAGACTGTATTATTGTAATGTTAACATCGAAAGTTTACTGAATACACTTCACGTAAACCAATCTGGCAGGTGCGCATGAAATTTGGATTACTCGGATATTTATGTTTACGTCATATATGAGTCAGCGTGTGAAATATTTATGTCAACACCGTTGATTTTCCTGTAAAAATGTAAAAAAACAAGGCGACTCGTTCGACTCTCAACCAAAATACAACGAGATATTACATCGCTATTTTGAGGAAAAAAACATCGGGCGACGATGAGACTCATTCAAAACAAATGGTAGAAAAACGTAAGCAGCAACAAGCTGTATATTATAGAACAAAAGGGCAATAAGAGGTAAAAGGGAGATTTATCAAGTCTGCCGTATGCACCATTGACAAAACTTTATACTTTTTCATTCCTTTAAAAGTAAAACATAGGTGCTGCTTAGTAGAAAGGTAAAAAATACAGGATATAAACAATTCAATAATTGAACTCTGCAAAACTTTCAAATTTGGGATCATAAAACCATGCAGTCTTTTATATGGACCGCTAATAAAAACATAGTTCAATTAAAAAAGATTATTAAATTAATAAATTGGTTTTAGTTAGTTTACAAGTGAACAAAAGTAAACAATTGTTCTGTACACTGTTAATTGACATATAGTTTAAAAGTAGTAAACAATACTAATAGTCTATATATTAACACTTTTTATATATAAAATCCTTTAATATTATGAAAAAATATATGGTCAACTTAAAAGTTGGTAAGGTCGAGTGACTTTTTTCAACTGGAAGACCTACAGGTCAAGTAGCCCTTGAAAATATTTTACACCCCTGCTTACTGATGTAACGTTTACACTTGTGAATCTGTGACTGGTGTAACATTTACACTTGTCAATCTCTCACTGGTGTAACATTTACACATGTCAATATCTCACTGGTGTAACATTTGCACTTGTAGCTCTCTCACTGAGGTAACTTTTACACTTGTCAATCTCTCACTGGTGTAACATTTACACCTGTCAATCTCTCACTGGTGTAACATTTACACTTGTCAATCTCTCACTGGTGTAACATTTCCACTTGTTAATCTCTCACTGGTGTAGCATTTACACTTGTCAATCTCTTACTGATGTAACGTTTACACTTGTCAATCTGTGACTGGTGTAACATTTACACTTTTCAATCTCTCACTGGTATAACATTTACACATGTCAATATCTCACTGGTGTAACATTTGCACTTGTAGCTCTCTCACTGAGGTAAATTTTACATTTGTCAATCTCTCACTGGTGTAACATTTACACTTGTCGGTCTCTGACTGGTTTAACTTTTACAATTGTCAGTCTCTGACTGGTTTAACTTTTACACTTGTCAATCTCTCACTGGTGTAACATTTACACTTGTCAGTATCTGACTGGTGTAGCATTTACATTTTTCAATCTCTGACTGGTGTATGGTGTAGCATTTACACATGTCAATCTCTTACTGATGTAATGTTTACACTTGTCAATCTGTGACTGGTGTAACATTTACACTTGTCAATCTCTCACTGGTGTAACATTTACACATGTCAGTATCTCACTGGTGTAACATTTACACTTGTCAGTCTCTGACTGGTGTAGCATTTACACTTGTCAATCTCTGACTGGTGTAGCATTTACAGTTAGCAATCTCTGACTGATGTAACATTTACACTTGTCAATCTCTCACTGGTGTAACATTTACACTTGTCAGTCTCTGACTGGTTTAGCATTTCACTTTTCAATCTCTGACTGGTGTATGGTGTAGCATTTACACTTGTCAATCTCTTACTGATGTAATGTTTACACTTGTCAATCTGTGACAGTTGGCAATCTCTCACTGGTGTAATATTTACACATGTTAATCTCTCACTGGTGTAATGTTTACACTTGTCAATCTCTGACTTGTGTAACATTTACACTTGGCCATCTCTGACTGGTGTAACATTTACACTTGTCAATCTCTCACTGATGTAACATTTACACTTTTCAATCTCTCACTGGTGTAACATTTACATTTGTCAATCTCTCACAGGTGTAACATTTACACTTGGCCATCTCTGACTGGTGTAACATTTACACTTCTCAATCTGTCACTGATGTAACGTTTACACTTGTCAATCTCTGACTGGTGCAACATTTACACTTGTCAATCTCTCACTGGTATAACACTTACATTCAATCTCTCACTGGTGTAACACTTACACTTGTAAATCTCTCACTGATGTAACATTTACAATTGTCAATCTCTCACTGGTGTAACATTTACACTTGACAGTCTCTCACTGGTGTAACATTTACACTAGTCAATCTCTTATTCTTGTAACATTTACCCCTGATAATCTCTCACTGGTTAAAAAAAAATTACACTTGTCAATCACTTGGCAATCTCTTTCTGGTGTACTGTAACATTTACATCTGACAGTCTCTCACTGGTGTAACGTTAACACTTGTCAAGTTGTCAATCTCTGACTGCTTTTACATTTACACTTTTCAATCTTTGACTGCTTTTACATTTACACTCGTCAATCTCTGATCGTCAGTCTCTGACTGGTTTTACATTTACACTCGTCAATCTCTGATCGTCAGTCTCTGACTGGTTTTACATTTACACTCGTCAATCTCTGATCATCAGTCTCTGACTGGTTTTACATTTACACCTGTCAATCTCTCACTTGTTTAAATACACTCATTCAGTTGTGATTTTTGATTTTAGATTATTCGTCCTCCTTGCCGTTTACTTCATTGCTGGTATTCTGTTCCTGAAATTTGCCAGAGGAGCCCAGGGTAAAGAAATCATCCCAAACTATGACTTCTGGACAGCATTACCAGGTTTAGTAAAGGTAAGAAAGTGTTTTTACAAACAATTGCATAAAGGTGCCATATTCATTCACAGACCCGAATATGGAATTTGTTCCAAGTACTCCAAAAATGCGCACCTTCCGTCTGTTCTTTCATTCTTAAACATGTCTGCCATAACTTTAAAAGTTCAGAAAGTATTTCCATGAAACTTTGCACAAATGTTAACCATTATGAGAAGATGTGGTCAAGGTCACACTTGGAGGTCAAAGGTCAAATGACATTTTCGGGGACATTTGTCACTTACTGGTGGCATTTCTTGTTTAAACTGTTACGCTTATAAATAAATGCAGTGGTAATACAACAAATGTCTGGCCTTGAATTGAATAGTACAGTCGAACCAACAGTTAAGGTTATATGGCGACTTTCCGGCTTCTGTTGGTGGAGGAAGACCAAAGGTCACCCTCCTGGCAATTTTCGTCCAAGGGCGGGCACATGGGTAGAATCACTGACGTTTCACAAGCCAACTTCATAGCTTAGTTACATAGAGATTCCAAGTCCCATGAGTGATCAAACCCACAGCATTGACGGGCAAGTAAATTTAGAGATTCTTAACCACTTGGCCACGGACGCCCCCTTCATAAATGGATTCGAATGTATTTATAAATGTAACAGAATTCTGTTTAAAAAATGCTCCATCACAGTTTATTTCAGCGCATAATTCGTTTATCAATTGGTGTGCATTTCATTAGCATTTTGTGCACTTTGATTACATTCCAAATGCATTTGATAATGTGCTGTTGAACTAATAAACAGTAATAATGTGAAGCAGTAGCGGTGCCGACTGTGTCCTATGGCCACATTTCTAGTTTACTTTTTTCCCTATATGACTATAGCAATAGAGAATTTCAAGAAACAACTAAAACGCCGCCTAATTTTACCAGTTGGATTTTACCATTATACATGATTCTTCTTTACTGTAATATGATATACATGTCTGCTTTCAGGATGGCGTTTTGTTTACATCGCGTGGTTGTAAAAAAGATACATCATACTCGCAGATATAAAGATATTAAAAGAGCAGCCATCAGTTCTATTCCAAAATACCTGGCTTGAAGGTTCTACAAAATTATATTTATCTAGATATTTAATTCTGCAAAGGGTATTCTATTTGCAACATTTTGTTCAAAGAAAAACTGCTCCTTAGTTAAATTTTACACCATAACCGTAGCAGTTTATACTATCATGGTTAAAGAGATGTAATAACTGCTCATAACATGGTCCGAGGATTAACTTTCATACCCCATGATATCCAACACCTTCTCAAAGAAGCGAAAACGGGGTTGGCTGGAGTATGAAATAAAACCTTAATTTCGGCTTAAATTTTGCATATTGTAAAATTAAAACAGTTAATAGGTATTTTAACCAAATTATCACATTTGTTCAGTAAAACGAGTTTTTAAACGTGTTTTATTGTCGGAATATCCGTTACAAACTCCTGCTATTATAAGCTTTCCCAGCCCTTAACAGAATTAAGGCAGCACCACGTAATGTAGTTATGGAGCAAGTTGGAGAAAACAAAAAATAATTAACCATTCTCATATGCAAAAATAATTTAAGTTTGAACTATCCAAATAATTATTTATAATGATATTTTTTGTTAAAAAAAAAGGAATGGGATGCTGTGAGTCTTAACAAAATTCAAAAATGTGATTTGTCCCTTTAAAATGTATTTACCTTTTTCTTGTGAGAATGGTATTATTTTTTTGTGGCTATTATATCTTAAAAAGATCTTAAACTGTAACATATAAATACAGTTTAAAACAGTTGTTTCTTGTACTCAGCAAGAACTTCAAAATAGCTTGTTCTGTATCAAGATATTTACTTAAGCAGCTATAATATTTGTAACATTGCATTGTTTGTTAATATGTGATATTTGTGTTACTTTCAAGTGGGCCAATTTATACAAATTTCTGGTTTGCTGTTTCCTGTAACCTACTGATTTTAAAGAACCCTACACAAAACTTTATAGCAACTCTAAATAGCGCATCCGTGACTGAGATGATAAAGACGCTGCGTTTCAAACCTTTTCGCCTCTCTCCGATGCGGATTCAAATCTCACTGGGAGCTTGACTTGTAAATGAGAACGTGTCTATTCTTAGGGATGGTGGGAGGTATACGGTACTGGTTCTAACCAGAAAAATGTGGGTGGTCTGCCACCTCTTAAACAAAATAGACCGTCATGTATAGCCTAACATGTGCTGAAAATGACATAAAGACACCTTTCAACTTAGTCATTAAAAAAAAAGTTTTGCTATCTTTAAAATATTTTCCATCTTTTGGTGTGTTTTTTCTGTGTATTTAGAAAAAACACACCTACATATCCATCTTTAAATCATTGGTCGAGAATCAGCAAACACGCTTCTTCAAGGATGGCCTTGTAGGGACGGATTAATACCAATAGCTAACATGTAGCGCACTATATTCACCTTGGCAATTATTTAAGATGAGAACGAGTATGTAAAATGAGATTTCATTTCCTTCATGTCATCTAGAAGCTTAAACACTAAATGTCAAGTATTTATTAATGGATCCTGATGTGGTTAGACCATAGCACAAATGCCGCGGTTTTACATGTACTAAATCTAAATTTCTTAACTTGATTTGACTTGAATGGGATTTAGGTAGAATGTACGAGGAATTTTAAAACAGTATATTGAGATATACTTGTACGATATGAAATGAGAAGTTTTAAACATCTTCTATAATAATAAATTACTCTATACAGGTACTTACCATAAATATGATGATAAAAGTGTTACAAAGAAACAATCTGACCTGGCTACCCATGGTTTGGTAGTCAACACAATATATATATACAAATTATGTGTTTGCAGATTACATCATCTGGCTCCTAAAGAATGGCCTGTATTACTACATTTACATGTTTCCGATAAGTTTTACTTTGAGTCTGGGACATTATTCTCTGTAGCATCCAGATAACTTTAGGCCCTTATTTTTTTATTATTCATTTTATGAACCAGCGAGACAGAGAAGTGCCGTAGGAGGAGGGTAAAATATTAAAAAGTTTGAGTGGGTGGAAGCTATTTTTAGCTCGGCCAGTAGGGCTTATACCTTGGTCATTTGTCCGTCGTCTGTTAACTTTTTGATATCAGCACTCTAGCACCTTCATTTTTAATCCGATCTTAACCAAACTTTACCAGGTTATTAATATTAATTCAAAGCTTGGACACGTTCGAAAACCAGCCAGATCGGACCAGTAACACAGGAGTTATTGCCCTTGAATTCACGAAAATTGTTATATTCTGTCTTGTCACCACCCTAGCGTCTCCATTTTGCATCCTACCTCTACCAAACTGGCCAGATTTCAGAGAAATATTGCAAGGATGATCAGTACCAAATCTAGTTGCGCAAGTCTTTGCCATGTTCCGGTTTAATGATTTTTGACACAGTGCACCTTATACACAAACTTTATACGGACTAGTTTTCCCGAACCTCTGGTTGGATTTCAGTGAAACCTAGCAGGAATGATCAGTATCAAGCCTAGTTGCGCATATCATTGTTGTGTTCTGGTTGAATGATATTTGGTGGAGTTGTGGCTCTTTAAAATGTTTTAATACACAAACTTTGTCTGAACAAGTTCTCCTCAACCACCATTTGGGTTTCAACCAAACTTGGTTGCGTATATCATTGTCTTGTTCCAGTTGAATGATTGTTCATGGAGTTACGGCCTTTTTAAGGTTTTAATACATAACTTAAGCTTTGTCTCGACGACTTCTCCTGATCCACTGCCTGGATTTCCATGTAACTTGGTAGAGATGACCATTACCAAACCTAGTTGCACATGTCTTCGTGTACCAGTTTAATCATTTTTAGCGGATTTATGGCCCTTTGTCCTGTAGGGGAGAAATCTGGTTTTACTAAAAACAACCCCTAGTTCTAATTAAGTATGGTTATTTAGGGACTCGAGGCACAACAACTGTATAAAATAAGTCAAAACCTATTTTATAGAATTGTTGTGCCTCGATACCCTAAATAACCATACCAAGTTAGAACTAGGGTCACTTTTTTAAATTGTTAGTATGGATCAAGGGTTTAAGTTTCTGTTGTGGGTGTTGTTGTTTTATGGGTTTTTTTGCAGTGTTTTAAAAGTAGTACTGTTGGGAATTTTATGACGACAACCCTTGATATAAAAGCAGTTTTAGCCAGTAGAGCATCCACATGCCCTCTTGGGCTGGCCTCTTGTTTTATTTCGATTTAAGAGAATGACAATGAAATATTCAATTAAAACCTCAGAGAAGATAATTTTAGAAAATGGGAGAAAAGTGCATTGTAGAGAGAATATGTTTTTTGTCTTCCATGTAGAGACCTATATTTACACCTTTAAGTGTCCTTACTTCACTGTTTAAACACAGTTATCCAGGGGCGGATTCAGGAGAATGTTTTTTTTTGAAATTTGCGCCCTACACCTAAAATCAGAGATTTAAAATAGTTGTGCTCCACTAAACTTACTAAATTGCTTCCCCACCTCCCTGCTCAATCAATCTGAAATCCTGTATCTGCCCCTGGTATCTAAATATTGTTCAAAAAGATGTTGTTTATTTTTTAAATTATCTAAATTTTCACCATTTAGTCACGATTAATATCTACTCTCAGAAAGATCTGATTTGTCAGCACACATTGTTATGATATATATACTAAAACGAAAAAGAAATGCAATGGAAAAGAAACGGAATTTGCGCTATATATTGTATGTACAATATGCTGCTGTTAACCGAATTGTACATGGCTACGTAAGAACTTTCCTTTTGGAAAAAACAACAAACTAAAACAAAACATACAACAGCATATAGTATTCTATCAAAGTTTCATTATTGACAGAGTACGCATTTGGCTCAAGCATGTGAGCAAATTTAGGATGCAACATTTTGCAAACTCTTTACTTTAAATACAGTATTGAAATGGCTCAATTTTTCAGAGGAACTTCAGCATTTATGAATTTCTTGTTACAAAATGTCTTAATCTGTTTCTCACAGCAATTAAAATGCTCATTCAGTTTTGAGAACACTTTGAGTTGCATCATAATAGCATGATTTGATGTCATAATAGCATGATGTGATGTCATAATACCAGGGTGTGATGTCATAATACCAGAAAGTGATGTCATGATAAAAGCAACCAAATGAAAATATGAATGAAGCATTCTGATTGGTTCAGTAATAAAAATTGGACCAATGAAATCAGTTAATTAAAAGCTCATTACATTCTCAGAACACACTGAGGTTTTTCTGGACATTGAATGAGGTTCTTGAAACCCAGAAACACAAACATTCTAATTATAAGTTAATTCTAAAATTATTTAATAGACTGTTAGTTGTGTCCTTAAACTAACTGCAGCTTTTTTTTTACAAAACATATTGGGATTTGTCTTGAATAGTATGTGGACTTAAGTGTGCAGTATATACAATATACCGGTATAAAGAAATTCCCGAGTTGAGTTTCTTTTTCGCTTCAGTCAGGTAATTATGTTTGCATAAACATCTTTGCCTAAGATAAATGCATTGATATGTGAATGCTGGAAATAATATTTTATGTATGAAAGAAAACAGCTTGATGAGCTGCCAGTGTGTTGTTTTATCATCGGTTGATTGGGTATTTTATATAAACAAATGAAATCATTATTGTAATTTTAGTTTTCTTTGAGATATTTTTTTAATTGAAGTTTGCGGTATTTAGCCACAACGTACAAATAAGGCCATCCTTAAAATAAATTTGGTTTGCTGTGCTCTGATTCGAGAAGTTTTTGTTGGGTAGGTAGGTGATTTTTTTTTTCTTTTCCAATGACAATAAAAATCATAAGAAATTAAATGAAAAATAGTCTTAATTCTATTCTATACTGGTGATACAATACAAGAACTTTCTTAAAATAGCAACAAAAAAAAAGGTAAAAGAATTGCAATAACAAATTTTGGGTAAGGCTCAATGAGAAGGTTGGAGCGCAGCAAAACAAGAATTTATGATTAATCAGAGAATCTCGTGTATTGTGAACCCTAAATTTCAGATCTGCACTGAATTCAGCTTTGTAATGACTTTATGAAACTCAAAAGTCCTTTTTCGTCAAATTAAATGTATTGGTTACTCATGATATTTATTTTTAACTCAGATTTTGTTTTACAAGTATTGTATAAACATACTACCTTTACATAGTGATCACTTATACAGACTATTTTGTTGTGTCACCTGCATAGCATGGCAGACACTTAGGGATCACTTTGTCTGTCGTCCGTCATCTGTCGTTCGTCACACTTAAACCTGCAACCTAACCTTGGCCATAACTTGAAAAGTATTTGACATATGTTCATGAAACTTCCCACACATATTCATCTTACCACATGGTATATTTTTACACATGACCAATAAGTCTTAATTTCATTTCAGCAGAGTTATGCCCCATTTCATAAAACTTTAACCTGCAACCTAACCAAGCTCATAACTGGCCATAACTTGAAAAGTATTTAACCTGTGTTCAGGATACACTTCAAATACATTTTCGTCTTAACCAAAGGAATGTTGTTAAACTTGTCCAATAACTTTCATTTTGGTAGAGTTATGCACCTTTTCATAACACTTTAACCTGCAACCTAACCTAGCTCTTAACTTGGCAAAATATTGACATATGGTCATCAAACAGTATGCTGTTCTTCCTTATCAATTATCCAAGTTTATAGTTAGATTGTACTTACTGAAACAAGCCCACGGCAGTTGACACAAGTGTTCCGTGGAAACCTTCATTCTAGTTTGTTTATTAAAATGGAATTTCGAGCATGAATACTAATTTCATAATTTGTAGTTGCATGCATTACATCCATACAGTTAAATAGCCTTTCTATGTCCTTCTGTCAAATGTCGACATTAGTAAATGTAGTTCATAAGTTATTAAAGAGGCTCTACCTATATCTTTTTGTCCACCAATTGATATAAACTTTACTTAATTATAAAGAGGACTATGAAAAAGGTAAATGGCAATAATTTCACCCCATGTAATATGCGTTTTGCTGGGGAAAAACAGGATTGAAAAGATTGGATTTTTTAAATTGTATTCGTAATTGTTTTAGACAAGCCGATTGCGGAGATTTTCCGATCTTATTCGTTTACAATCGGAACTGCCTCGTTGGATTGGCAAAGAGTTCAGATCGATCCGTTTACTATCGGAACTGCCCCGAATAGTTTGTTGAATTGCATTGCGCATGTACGAGATAATCATAAAAATTCGTAGTTTTCCGGCAGGAATAAACGGCAGGGTAGCATTTTATTCAAGATATTGTTTTGACCATAATTAATAATTTACAGAACTGGAATACGAACCATGTTCCTTCTTAGAATACTCATAAAATAGCTTTGTATACATATAAATGCAGTAATATTGAGTATTTAATATTTTACATTAAAAGTCACGTAGATATAGGTAGTGCCTCTTTAACAAATTGGGGTTCAAAATATGCTGGTTGTAAAAGTGTGAATAGTTGTTTAACTTTTTATGGCTTAGTTCTTGTTTTTATTCATGTATAGGTCTGATGAATTCGTTATATGTGTCTGTTTAATCATATTTTACATAAAATTTATGGACACTGTTGTTAACAGATCTGAAAGTTGTTTGTTTTGTTTTTAAAGTGTTTGATATCCAAATTAGATGACATTGTACGAGTGTAAACTAGTATACTGGTAAATATAAGATAACTGGCTAGACTGCTCAAATATATTCATCTTACTTATTTACAAATTCATGTATTTTAGGAGCAGTTCTTTTCTGAATTGTTAATATATTCCAAAATTAAAGGGACACACAGCAATCTTGAAGTATTAGCAACTACTAAAATAAGCACCTAGATTTATTAATCCAGTTTGATTTTAAACCTGCTTGCATCTAATGAATTAAAAAGAAATGCAATTTGGAGGTGTAGCAATCTACCATACATCGGTGCCATACAATCTACCTTAGATTGGTGCGATACAATCTACCATACATTGGTGCGATACAATCTACCATAGATCGGTGCGGTACTACCATAGGTTGGTGTGGTATAATCTACTATAGATCGGTGCAATACAATCTACCATAGATTGGTAGGGTACATAGATTGGTACAGTACAATCTACCATAGATTGGTGTGGTGCAATCTACCATAGATCGGGTTGATACAATCAACCATAGATTGGTATGGTACAATCTACCATAGATCTGCTTGGTACAATCTACCTTAGATTAGTACAGTACAATATACCATAGATCAGTCTGGTACAATCTACCATAGATCAGTTGGTACAGTCTACCATAGATCAGTGCGGCACATTCTACCATAGATAGGTGAGATACAATCAACAATTAGTAATGTGTAAAAACTAGATGCAAGGTGTTTTCAAAAGTCAAAATTGCTGTATGTCCCTTTAATGTGTGGTATATACATATTACTGAGAATCCTTGTCATATAGTACAACATAGACAGATCGCATACCATATTATGTTGTCTTATATTTTGTTGCATGTATATTTAAAAGAGTTTTTCTTATATTACTAATCACATAAAATGTTTATCAAGCATAGGTTATAGAAATACCAAGTACTATTTGACTTTTGAGGATGTTTTATTTCCAATGAATCGTGTACTCCCACAGCACCGTGACCTCACTTTTCGTTTACCATTTGGCATCGTTTTATATTGGAGAAAACACCTGCACAATACAAATTCATTTCTGTTTATGTTCGCGTTATATATATAATTAAAAAAGTGTGAAGCCGCTAAATAACTTCATTAATATTGATAATTTTGACATTTTTATAAACTAGGTTGTGAGAATGATATATGTACGAGTATTTTGTACAATCTTTGAAAAAAGGTTAATTTCATTTATCCAGTTCTAGTTAATCTAATGGGTTTATATGGAGACTTCTTTAATCACTGGTTTATATTGTGCAAAGTCAAAACTTGGTATTAGAAGATTTAAGAGACATATGGCAGTCTTCTAGTGTTGATCAGGAATTACAGTTAGCAGCTTGTTTTATTAATCCAGTATCATTTTAACTTTAAACTTTCTTGCACATATTAAATAAGATTTTGAACTTTAAATTTTTTCTTGGTTATTCGACCATAGGTTTAAATATACTATTGGTGCAATATAATCAACAGTTAGAAATTTGAAACAACAATTTGCCTTATACTATTCTTGTAATTAATATTAATGATTGACTAATGCAAGTTAGATAGGAAAACTATAACGGGAAACTGTGAGTTTTAAAAAAAAAAGCAACGAGATTGCCATGTGTCACTTTAAAATACATTATCGCGGACCTGTGGCCATGTAGGTATCAATGATCTGCAAGTCCTTTCCACCTGGTATAGATCTGACTTTATTTGTTTATAAACCCGCTGGACATCTTACATAAAGAGATGGTTAGAAAGTTCTGTATATTGCTAATTTTGCATTTGTAAACAGTTTTGCTTAAAAGCTTACACTTTGAAATCCATACATTTATATATACTTAAATTTATAATTAAAAGGACACACAGCAATCTGAAGTATTTATCAAGTGTAAAATTACACCTTGATTTATTAATCTGCTATCATTTTGACTATAAAACTTCTTGCATATACATGTATTTAAATAAACGATGAAATTTGGCACTTTTCAAATTGTCTTCCCTTATTCAAAATAATTACGTTATTGGTGCAGTATTATCAACAAATAGTTATATGCAAAATATTGCTTTGAAATATTGAAAAAGTTATAATTTTTATTTGAAAAAGCCAGTTGGTTATGTAGAAAAACTAAAGAGATGCTTCCAATTTTTGGAAAAAATCAAGATTGCCTTGTGTCCCTTTAATTAAACAAGTTTGGCAGTTTTTAAACAATGTGTATAAACTTTTTTTGCGATTGATTGTGTATTATGGTAAGAATATTTATAGGTTATTAGATCTGTATTGGGATATATGCTGGAGTTCTTCCCGCGTAACAATATTGCGTGACTCTGGGAACTTGGTGTCTCTCTCATACTTGTGAAACGCTATTATGGTGACTACAATTTTTGTGTAAATATATAGAACACCGTTCAAGTTTAAAAAAAAAAGAACACTATGGTTTATTTTCTTCATCAGGGGATTCTAAAACTATTATTGACAGTTGTATGTTCATTATTTTAGCGGAAACTCGATACATATGTGGGATTACTTTGTAAATGAATACAAACATATAACGGAAACTCGATACATATGTGGGATTACTTTGTAAACTAATACAAACATATAACGGAAACTCGATACATATGTGGGATTACTTTGTAAACTAATACAAACATATAGAGAATCTTACTTGAGTGCCTGTTTAATATTGAATTTATTAAACAAGTTGGATAAACTTATATGATGTGAGGTTGTGCCAAGAATGATATCAATTTTATCTAACAAGTTAAATGAATTCAATATTAAATAGGCACGAATGGGAGATTCTGTTTATCACATAACTCCAAAAAAGCCTCAATAGCAACATTTATTTTTGCAGTATCCCTCTGAAAAAGGGAACTACCTCGGCGATGTCCGTAATCCGGTATTTTTAATGGTAACGGAAATCGACCAGACAATTCCAATGTACTCCGAGCTGAACGGAAAAGACCAAACAATGATTCGGCATTCATTTGCATATTTATTTCACTAGTGTAATAATTATCATGGCTTTCTTTCACTCCCACACTGCAAGTTATGTGATGAATTGTTATATTTAAAAAAATACAGTCAGCGGTTTTAATTGTTATGTATTTGTGCTTGTAATCAAACATTCCATATTAAGAGATCAATAAAATCATTAATATTTGCTTAATATGTGTTTTCTTTTGTTATCTTCCCAGAGTACATACTCTGTACAAAACACTGACAGCTGTTTTTAGCTCTACTGATCAGAGATCAGCAGAGCTTATGCCGTGGTGCGGCGTCCGGCGTCCGTCCGTCTGTCTGTTAACTTTTATTTGTAGCGACTACTCCTCTGAAACTACTGGATGGATATTCATAAAACTTTACAGAAATGTTGCCCATGAAGTCTAGTTGATCCTAGCAAAAATTCATGTTGATGTGAAATCCAAGATGGCCGCCAAAGCTAAAAATAGATTTTTTAAATTCAAGTTTGTAGCGATTACTTCTTGAAAACTATAAGTGATATTGATATGGGACTTTTTCTAAAATGATCAGCATGACATGACGTGGTCCTTGTCGAAAATAGTTTTGATTTGACGTTAAACATGGCTGCCAGCGGCCATCTTTGTTAACATAGAGTTATATAATGAAAACTTGTAGCGACTACTCCTCTGAAACTACTTGACGGATTTTCATGAAACTTCACAGGAATGTTGCTCTTGATGTCTAAATGATCCTAGCAAAATTTCAGGTCGGCCGGAAATTCAAGATGGCCGCCACGGCTAAAAATAAATTTTCAAAATACAAGTTTGTAGCGACTACTTCTTGAAAACTATAAGTGATATTGATATGGAACTTTTTCTAAAATGATCAGCATGACATGATGTTGGTCCTTATCAAAAATCGTTTTCATTCGACGTTAAACGTGGCTGCCAGCGGCCATCTTTGTTTACATAGAGTTATATAGTAACAGCTTGTAGCGACTACTCCTCTGAAACTACTTGGCGGATTTTCATGAAACTTTACAGGAATGTTGCTCTTAATGTCTAATTGATCCTAGCAAAATTTCAGATCGGCCAAAAATTCAAGATGGCTGCCACAGTTAAAAATAGATTTTTAAAAAATAAGTTTGTAGCGACTACTTCTTGAAAACTATAAGTGATATTGATATGGGACTTTTTCTAAAATGATCAGCATGACATGATGGTTATGCGAGTCGAACATTATTTTGATTCGACATTAAACATGGCTGCCAGTGGCCATCTTTGTTTACATAGAGTTATATAATGAAAAGTTGTAGCGACTACTCCTCTGAAACTACTTGACGGATTTTCATGAAACTTCACAGAAATGTTGCTCTTGATGTCTAATTGATCCTAGCAAAATTTCAGGTCGGCCGGAAATTCAAGATGGCCGCCATGGCTGAAAATAGATTTTCAAAATACAAATTTGTAGAGACTACTTCTTGAAAACTATAAGTGATATTGATATGGGACTTTTTCTAAAATGATCAGCATGACATGATGGTTATCCGAGTCGAACATTATTTTGATTCGACATTAAATATGGCTGCCAGTGGCCATCTTTGTTTACATAGAGTTATATAATGAAAACTTGTAGCGACTACTTCTCTGAAACTACTTGACGGATTTTCATGAAACTTCACAGAAATGTTGCTCTTGATGTCTAATTGATCCTAGCAAAATTTCAGGTCGGCCGGAAATTCAAGATGGCCGCCATGGCTAAAAATAGATTTTCAAAATGAAAGTTTGTAGCGACTACTTTTTGAAAACTATAAGTGATATTGATATGGGACTTTTTCTAAAATGATCAGCATTACATGATGTTGGTCCTTGTCAAAAATCATTTTGATTAGATGTTAAACATGGCTGTCAGCGGCCATCTTTGTTTACATAGAATTATATAATGAAAACTTGTAGCGACTACACCTCTGAAACTACTTGACGGATTTTCATGAACTTCACAGGAATGTTGCTCTTGATGTCTACTTGATCCTAGCAAAATATCAGGTCGTCCGGAAATTCAAGTTGGCCGCCACGGCTAAAAATAAATTTTCAAAAAACAAGTTTGTAGCGACTACTTCCTGAAATCAAAATCAATCAGTAGAGTTTCAAGGTCATTGACCTCTTGTTATAATTTTGCTATTATTACTCACATGTAAAACCTGCAACCTCGATGAGAGTCAGCTCACACATAACAGTTAGCAGATTTCCTGCCATTTGTTAAATTGGTAAGAACTTTTATCAATTTAAATTCAGGATGTATTTTATTTTAATATCACTGTGTAGGCTTGTTGCTAAATGGTTAAAGTGAACGTTGGTAGAATTTGGGCAGTAATATTTCATTGCTAAAGGTTTTAATCGCGTTCCAAAATGGGAAGTTTCAGATTTGATCATGAAAATGTTGACATTCTCTCATATATTGTTACTTATGATCTATTTAAGGGGACCGCCACGTTTAATGGGAACGCACACGTGACGGTCACCAATCTCTGCCCAGAGTACACTCGTTCCTCATTTCTGTCAACGTCAAAGGAAGTAGGGCGAACGGTTAGGTCACGTGATTATTCAAAAAAGTTCTGACGATGTTTATAATGAATCCTTTTGCGTGATCTGCACAGATAAAATATAGACCTATATTAAATAATTTCAATTTTTATTTCTATGAGTTAATTTTTGTCTCGCCTTTTGAAAAAATGCGAGACATAGGTGCCGCTAATGTTGGCGGGTTCGACGGCGTCAACACATTGTATTATAACTTTTTTGTCCTGATGAGTTGAATGTTAAAATTTCATATATAACCTCCTGTTCATTGCCCGTCTTAATGCCAATAACTTCCAGTCCTGCAACTGACCTTGGGTCCGAGTCAAGGTCACTTAAATACATGTACCGTCACCAAATTTTAACACAAATATTGACGGTACATGTATTTTAGTGACCTTGACTCCGACCCACGTTTGATCGAGCTTCCGTTTGAAATGTTTACATATGCGTATCGATTGAGAAGAACTAAGTACGTATTAGTTTTGTAGTAAAATAGTCCCGATTAAAACTAAATTGTTTTCGTGCATTATTTCAAATCTTGCAACATCTAATCTGCAGATATTCCGAAAATTATCTTTACCCAAGAAATGAATAAGTTTCACGCAAACGTATTAGGTTTTACCAAAATCTTGTAATTTAGTAGTTAGCAGAGATATGTGAGTGCAAGGAACGATAACTCTGCGTGGAGATTTATATAATAAAATTATGTGAGTGCAAGGAACGATAACTCCGCGTGGAGATTGGGCGGTCCCGTGTATCCTTCGAATTCGAGCATGGTAAAACCGCCATAGGCATCCGTAGAGCCTAGAAGTCTAGGTCGGCTTTAACACTTATAATAACAGCAACCATGAGGTTCATGGTTGCTCTTATAAGTGCAATCATGACTTTTATTCATGATCGTTAATTTAGCATTCGTTGAATTAGACAAAATATCCGTTAATACGAATTAAAAGCTCATCAACGCTATATTATTAAAGGTTATTTAGACCCCACCTAGAGAGAGGTGACCCCTTCTAGAGACAGGTGATGGATACAAAGGAATATGGGAACATGGGGGCCGTTTTATGAAACAACTTACGACCGTTTTACGACCATTTTGATCGTAAATCAATTTCTTAAATGCTTCACTATAAATTACTCTTGTCAAATAAACGTGATTTCATTTCATTTTCTTATACATGTGATATTTCTGCACTACGTGCACAAATAATTGTCTGCATTGAATGCTTAGGTGAAAACAGTGAACGATTTTAAAATTTAAGACTTATCGTAAGATGTTTAATAAAGCAGAGCTGAGCGCTCCTCTTACTTAACGAATAGTTTAACGTGCTCGGACGGCAATACACGGCATCACCCGGTTTACGCCAGACCCATCCGTTAAAAAAGAAAGAAATGATATCTACATCTATATCTATAGTATACGTTGATCTGTCAAAATTTGACAAATCATTCAACGGAAAAAATTGCATCGCGGTTATTTATAATTTGAGCACAAGATAAAATACGGGTTAAGAGAAGCAAGTACAGGATGAACTAGAATACCGAATAAAGACAATACTAGACGTAAATATTGCTATAAGGTAAATAATTACAAGAATAAATGAGTATAGTTAATAAAGAAAGAGAAACAGATAAGATGCCAAAACCTATATACGACCATCTGATATGAACCAATTCAGCTTCCGTGGCAGTACCAGGGACAAATGTGTCCCCGCTGACACAGCTTCACATCATCACTCGACTCATAGTAGGTTTAGTTGAGATTCTGGTTTAAGGGCTGATAGCGGAAAGCTCCCTCTTGAAGTGTACCAAGGAGGGGCCTCAGCTGCATCAGCTGGGAGTGTGTTCCAGGCAGGAATAGTTCTCGGGAAGAAACTAAACTTGAATGTGTCCGTCTTCGCAGAAAAGTGTTGGAATTTTCTGGAATGTAGTGCTTTTGTACGTGTTATAGACGGAGTAAGGTACTCTGAGCAGCGGATGTCTATTAAGTCATTGATCACTTTGTAGATCGAGGAGTGTTAGTTGGAGCTTGGAACGTCTGTCTTCAGTATCTGCCACTGCAGGTGATCCAACATGGAAGTTACACTACTGGTATTTCTGTAGCGGTTGGTAACGTACCTCGCCGCTCGTCTTTGTATCATTTCTAGTTTATGGAACTGGTCTGCATAGGTTGGGTTCCAAACTGTCGCACAATACTCCACATGTGGTCTCACCAGACTGATATATGCATTTGTCTTGGTGTCCTCTTTTGGTGATCTTAGGTTCCTCCTCAGGAACGCTAGCATAGAATTTGCCTTTTTGCTGACTCTGTCGATGTGATCTTTGAAGAAAGAGTTGATTGGAGGTCTACGTCTAGGTACTTGGTTGTGTCAGATGCTAGTACAGTGTGCCCTTTAAATCGGTAGTTGTGGATTTTAGGGTTCTTGGACCTTGTGGCACGGAGAATACTACATTTCTGTGAGTGGAACTCCATGCCCCATTTCTATTCCCAATCTGCTAGCGTCAGAACGTCTTGTTGGAGAACTCGGCAATCATCTTCTTTCCTTATCTGTCTGTATACAATGGCATCATCTGCAAACAGTCTTGTTTTAGAGGTTAACTTGTCTGGGAGGTCATTTAAAAAGAGGAGGAACAGGAGCAGACCGAGGACGGTACCCTGGGGGACTCCACTTAGAATGCTTTAGAAAAGTCAAGAATGACCATATCAACCTGGATCCCAGTGTCTAACGAGGAAGCAACCTCGTGAAAGAGTGTCAAGAGTTGGGTCTCGCAGCTTCTTCTTGCCCGGAAACCATGCTGGCAATCAGTCAGGATGTTGGTTGTTCAGTATGTCTGCCTTGTCCTTGGGGTTGTTGAAGAGGCGTCCCATGCTTTTGAGTGGAGAAATGCAGGTGTTGTCTTCATAACTCGGTAAGAATCGACGCTTTCTAACCAATTCATAATTTTGATAGATCTATATGAATGAAATAATGTATTTTACGCATGTAAGATCATCTATCTCCAATGAGTATTAGATTAAGGAAGAACTTCCCAATCAGCTATATCAGCGACAGGGCTCAACCCATCGCGGACCATTATGTCTGCACGTCTATAACCGCTGTGTATTATAGTGACATGTACAAAGTAACATGATAGAACAAAGCATTATAAATTATACAACTGGACCATTGGGTCTGTCTGGTCACTTCAAACAAAATAAATGCAATAATTAGCTTTGTTTTGAACGTTTGTTGAGATGATGTTTTACGCCATTTTAGCACATATGTGTCCATATATGATGGTCGATTTATTTTTGTGGTAGAGGTTGACCACCCCATTCTTCCTGGGTAGATTCGTCGGTAAGAATCGATGCTTTCTAACCAATTCATAATTTTGATAGAGCATCATCAAACAACTGACCAATCGGTGACCAGAAATAAGACCTACCAATACATTATGATAGGTGATAAACTAGGTCTTTATCCTTGAAGTTGATGTTCAACCAACTTTACTGTTAAAATTAAGGTATCTACAGTGTAATTCTTTTAAAACCCTGCATAGTTCATGCACTTTCATGCAAATTCTATATATGTATCTAATATATTTTTTCTCTGCCAAAGGTTTTATTTTACTATAGAACCATAGATCTACATACACTGGATTTGAAACATGTCGTAAATCCAATTTATCCGCCGAATACTAATTTACCCATGAATACTTGCGCGTACAGGTAAGGTATTGTAACGTGCTGGTAGCGTTTAACGTTTAAATGAAATGGACTCCGAGGAAAATTAACTTATGTGGACATCCTATTGATTATCTAACTATTGAAAACTAAGGGGTAAACAACAAAGTATAAAATCAGAAGTAAGTTTCCCTCTCTTTATTTATATCTTAGTAGGAAAACATATAACGTAGAATTATCGGTAATATATATAACAAATAACAACTTTCCTTAATAAATAATAATACTCTCTTTGACTAGAAATACACTTTAAGTACTTAATCCCTAGCA
Source organism: Cyrtodaria siliqua (assembly GCA_037043455.1). Lineage (NCBI taxonomy): Eukaryota > Metazoa > Mollusca > Bivalvia > Adapedonta > Hiatellidae > Cyrtodaria > Cyrtodaria siliqua. The sequence goes on from JAWPHD010002392.1 coordinate 69,267, forward strand.
ATATGCTGATAAATATTATAATCTCTATATTAAATATTTATATCAATTCAAAACCTTCTAAAAGTAAATCGTTTTAAATTCTAAATTTACTATTGAATCTATTTATTAAAGTTACTATAAACGAATTTTAAATGCAAAAATAAAGTCTAAGTTCAACCTAATACACTATGTGTTACCTTTAGAAGAAAATTCGGGAGTCCCAGATCTGCAGGCGATCTAGCTATTTATACTGCACAAATAAAACTGTGCGGCGCACAAGTGCGCAAATGTGCACTGTGCACTAACAACGCTAAAACGCGCAACGTCAAATGTGCGCTTTTCCTGTGCGCTAAACGCACATACAAATAAGTGCGGTTTGATACTCGCCTATTTCAAACATGAATTAAAACACTTTCATGAATTAAAGTAGCGTAAGTAAAGTTTCATACACATAGAATAATGATTAAATAACCTGACTCTTACCTTTAAAACAAATATTCTCCTTGGAATAAAATAGTTTCTTGAATCAAAAGATCGAATTGACAGATTTGAATTCGCCGCACAAATAGTTGCTATGGTAAACAATCCCATCATGCAACGTAATTCCGGATGCAATATGGTTGCCGGAAGGATTCATATGTAAATGTAAACAACACGCGATAAGAATAAACAGCTAGAATTTGGCTGAATACATTCGCTACAAAAAGGTAACTTTATAGATTCTAGTCTAGATGATAAATTAGACTGAAAGCATAATCATTATGTTAATAAATTACAAATATCAATCTAAAATATCGATCTAACCTCAAATCGTGAAAACGAAAGTAGAATGCAAAATAGCGAGGCACTACATTACCCCCCTCTTAATGTGTTAAAGGTCCTCCTAACACCTTACAAATTGCAAATACAAAGTTAACAATAATAATGACATTAAATATGTTGAAAGTGAGTTCAAGTTAGCACTCAGACAATGAGCTGAACATAATAACCCATTTACCCTATTAATTAAACATTAACATACTAGTATATGAGAAACCCTAAAGCATTTCCTATCACAATTTAGAATTAAAAGTTTTTGAAAATAACATCTTAAACGTTACATAACTATTCCTTAAACATGACCTATATCACTATTACTTCCAACATTCTCTTAACATGAGTATTACTTTACATATTTAAATACATGTATACATCATTATGCAATAAATATAAAACCACACCAATAAAGTATTTGTTGGTAAACAAGTTACAACTGTTCCTAAAAGTAATATTCACTGTTGTGAAAGTGTCACTGATTGTTCCTTCCATACATATTAGCACTAGAAACTTCCTCAAATGTTTCTTCCTTAAATGTTAGCACTAGAAATGTCCTCTATATGGCTTATGTAGGTATACGCACTTGAAATATCCTCTATGTAAATAAACGTACTAGAATTAATGTCCTCTATATGGCTTATGTAGGTATACACACTTGAAATGTCCTCTATGTTGATACACGTACTATAATTGTCCTCTATGTGGCGTATGTACTAAATTGTCCTCTATATGACTTATATGTGTCCTCTATATGACTTATGTACTATAAAATTATAACCTCTTCCATCTATTTTCCTTATTTCCTTTTCTCGGAGATGATCGGTCTTCCTTCGTCCGTTTGTAGGAACTCTGCGGTGGAGGATGGTCCTTTGGCTGGGCAGGCTTCAGCAGAGCAGTAAGAGACTGGAGGGCATCTTTCATATCTACCATGGCTCTCTCCTGCCTTCTTACTGCCCTGGTGTTGTCTTCCAACAGTTTGCAAATGGTTGCCGAGTTGAGCTTCAGGGTGTCGTGTATCTCCACTAAAGTCTTGTTCCTTACGTCGGAAGCATCCGAGGTGGTCGTTGATGATGAGGAACTGGATGATTCCGAGACACTTCTGGCACGCTTCATGGTTTTTGTTGGGGCTAACAAAGGTCTCATATCACGGCTTGGTGTGCCCAGTAATGAAGCCAATATGCTCTCTGGAGCAGGAGATGTCCTTGTCATGTCAGAGTCTACAGTTGGTCTGGTAGATGTCGTTGTCACGTCAGAGTGTACAGGTGGTCTGGTAGATGTCGTTGTCACGTCAGAGTGTACAGGTGGTCTGGTAGATGTCGTTGCTGCCGATGAAATTGGTGAGTACTGTGAGGTGATTACCGCTGTATGTGTGCTGGCTTGATTTTGACACTGTAGTGGTAGTGTGGTCAATGGTGCTGATGGTGGTCTCTGTAATATTACTGGTGACCTCTGTGGTAATTCTGGTGATTTATGCATGAATGAAGGTGACCTCTGTGGTAATTCTGGTGATTTATGCATGAATGAAGGTGACCTCTGTACAAATGCTGGTGATCTATACACAAATGATGGTGTGGTCAGTGAAGCTGGTGTAAACAAGTGTGAGGTGAGCGACTCTGACTGATGTGGCATTGATGGTGGTGTTGGTAGCATATGCCTGACGTGTCGCTCATCACCATCTAGTTGAGGGAAAAGGTCAATCAAAGTTGGCAGTGGGGCAAGGTCACTTTGTTGAGCGTCCCATCCTGCTGACTCATCTGGGAAACTCAACGGGAATGCCGTGTTCATGGCCTGTGTCAACATATCGGGTGTTGGTGTGGTGTGTTCCTTCCTCCTAGCCAAAGATTTCCAGTGGAGGTTTGAAGCTTCCGCCGACAAAGCTACCATATCGACGTCTGATATGATGTACGGTTTCTTGCTGGCGACCAGCATTTCTGGAGTGTCCACTACACCTTTCTCGCGAAGCATAATCCTGTGCCTCCTGAATGTTGTGGTGTGCGCCAGCAACTCCTCCCACTTCATGCATCGGAAAAGGCACAATCCACAATGAAAGGGCGTCTCATCTTGGCTGATATGATGCTTCATAATGTGATCTATCACTCTATACCTCGCCTCTATGTACACCTTGTCATACCGATGTAGACATTTAAGACACTGGTATGCCCGCCGTCCTCGATCGCTCATGGTTGACATCTTGTTCTGAAGAAGACAAAACAAACAAAATCGTTGTAGTGCTAAAACTATTGGTAAATAGAAGTTTAGACCTCTTGAATGACATGACAAACTTCAACTGCTCTCTTATTTGGTTGAATCCAGTTTAATAACCATATATAATATATGTATGTTATTACAAAAATAAAATCATAAAACACATCTGTGGTTGTGTTGTCATTCTCATAGGTACTACTGCCACTTGATCATGGTATACGTCTCTTAACATCTTACTTCTGTGACCGTTCTGCTGACAAACTAAAACTTCAAGTGACCCGGTGGTGTAGTTAGACCCTTCTCTCTTTCACAGAAAATCTTCACCTTTGTCTGTCAGTTCTCTTTATATATCTCTCTAACATCTTTCGATCATCTTTATCTAGGACTGTTTTAGCATCTGTCGTAATGACCCACTCTCTGTCAGTTACACTATCCCGTGTAATTATTTACACATCTTCATACTACTGTCTACTGCATACACCGTCCCTTGATTATTCCTCGTCTTAGCTTCGTGTCATGTCCGCCGTCACCAGTATAAGTTCCCATATATTCTGCGTTGAACGAAATGGAGTTCTGCGACGACCATCTCAGCTTAGTCGGTCCACTAGTTACGTTACAAACTATGAAAAGTCATAGTTTCTATTACTAAAATTAGCTACTATTTTGTGTTCTACATATTTACATAATCTTCTTATCCGATTATACGTTGAATCAGTGGATCTATACGACTGCGCTATCTCAGCTTGGTCGAGTCCACTAATACTATAGCTTATTTCACTATTTACTTCTTAAATCGATTCTGCGTTGAATCATGTTGAATTCTGCAACAACTTTCTGAGCATGCATCTGGTCGACAAACTGTTAGTAAAACTCTGAAAAGGTGATACTTTTATTTCTGTGTATTCTAACATATCACATGTTGAAACACCTCTCATTGGATCTGTGATGAACTGCTTTCTCAGCATACACCAGTCGACTCGCATCTATTTACATCTAGGAAAAACATAATTCCCATTACTACATTTTAACTACATACTTCTAATTGTCCATCAAAATACACACTTTAAAAAAACAACAATAAATTTACAAACTAACAAAAGATGAATGTATTACAGCATACACATCTTTAAAACTTGATTAAAATCATTTTCTCTCTCAGCTAGTTCCTATCTTGACTTCTAGCTCTATTCTTTACTGGTAGTCTCTTTGTTCTTACTCCAGTTCTTCTTCAATTGCAAAATCCATCTCGGGGGTTTGATTCCTTCATATGGTTTGAGCTTGTTGTGATGCACAAGTTTCTCACTGCCATTCCTATCCATCTGGATAATGAAATTTGCTTGTGACATCTTCGTTTTCACTACATATGGACCTGCATAAGTCCTTTCGAGCTTGTGAGCTATTCCGACTGTTCTTGCTTCTGCAAAGTACCACACCAGGTTCCCTACTTCGTACTTATTTAGAGCCACCTTAGCGTCGTATAACTCTTTATTTCGTTTCACGGATGCCGATAGATGCTTTCGCGCCACCTCATGCGCGTGTTGCATTCTACCCCGTAGCAAATTAACATAGTCGCCATACGATGTCACTTGCTCATTGTCATTAGCTGTGGAACTACAGAAAACCAGTTCGGATGGTAATCTAACCTCTCTACCCATGGTAAGTAAGTTTGGCGTCAAACCGGTTGCTTCGTTTGGGGTAGCTCGGTAAGCTCCCGCAAGACAACCAAGGTGTAGGTCCCACTCTGCTTGTTCGCCGCATAAATATGCTTTGGTCATTCGAAGAAGTGTTCGGTTAAACCTCTCCGATTGACCATTGCACCTGGGATTTCGTGGACTTGTTCTTGTCTTCCTAATCTCGAGCATGCGACACATTTCCCTAAATACCCTGCTTTCGTAGTTTCTCCCTTGGTCACTGTGAATGGACAGAGGACAACCCCATCGAGAGATAAAGTCGTTGAGTATTCTCTGTGCACACACCTCGGCGGTCTGGTCAGGCACTGCAAGAACCTCTACATACTTGCTGAAATGGTCGGTTAGTAGTAAGATATATCGATTACCACGTGGTGATATGGGGAGAGGTCCTAAATAATCGGTTGCTACCACATCCCATGGTGCTCCAGTAGTGATCGAACCCATAGGGGCTCTTGGCGTCTTCATTGGTTTTTTATCTGCTGCGCAAATATCACACTGTTTCACATGTATCCCGACGTCCCCTTTCATGGAATACCAGTAACAGCGCTGTAGTAATTTCTCATTGGTTTTCTTGCAACCGAGATGACCAGATAAAATGGAGTTATGCATTTGGAATAACATGTCTTTCTTCATGCACTGTGGCACAACAAACTGACAATGTTCACCACAGCCATTCTTTCTGACGAACTTCTTATACAGTATACCCTGTTTCACTATTAGGACGTCCCAAAGTACCCAATAATGTCGAGAAGCTGAACTAAATGATAATACGTCCTCACTACTTGGTCTCTTATTCTCGAGTTTTGCCTTAAGAATTGGTGCTATATCGTGGTCACTTTCTTGAAGAAGTCTAATATCTGCCAGTTGCTGACCACCAGCCCATGACCAGTTATAGTCGGTTTGTGAAGTCTTGCTGTTAGCTGGATCTTTTTCGTTAGATGGACCGGGCTGATCGCTGGCTTCCTGTTGCTGTGTTGTTCTAGCTACCTCCTCTATCTGCTTTAGACAGCTGCTATTTTCCTTTTCTAATGAAACTGCGGGCACAGGAAACTCGACGTGATCATAGAAGCCCTGATGCATCATATCTTCTGCCCTTTTCTTACATTTCTTGCAAGGTCCACACCTGAGTGGTTCGTTGGTATCTTGTAGAGGACAGTCACAATCCTTAGGGTTTTCACACCTCGACAAAGCATCACAGTGTCCCTGTTTCTTACCAGGCCTATATTCAATAGAGAAGTCGTACTGAGCCAAAATCTCTATCCAGCGTGCTATCTTCCCTCTGGGTTCTTTAAGCTTAAATAACCACACCAATGCTTGGTGATCAGTTCTCACAAGAAAACGCCTACCTAGCAGATACTGCCTATAATAGTCTACAAAGTATCTGATAGCCAGAAGCTCCTTCTCTGTGATGCAATAGTTCCGCTCCGCTTTGTTGAGTGCTCTACTGCCATACGACAATACGCGTTCTCTTCCTTCTTGTACTTGGTGAAGAACACCGCCGATACCCAAATCTGACGCGTCTACGTCAAGAACAAATTCACCGCCATCTTGAAGTGGATATCCAATAATCTCAGGACTAACTAAAATCGCTTTGACGTTTTCAAATGCGTTCTTGCAAGCTGCATCCCACTTGAAGTCTTTACCCTTCTTGGTAAGATCAACCATAGGTCTTACTATCTTTGCAAAATTCTTTACAAACTTTCTGTAATAAGATCCCATGGCGACGAACTGCTTTACCTGCTTTGCAGTAGTTGGTATTGGCCACTCTATTATCTTAGCGATGTTTAGTGGATTGGGTTTTACACCATTACCAGACACAACATGCCCAAGAAAAACGACTTCTTCTTGTAATAGTTCACACTTGTCTGGACGCAACTTTAGCCCTGCTTTCTCTATTCTCTCTAATACTTGTCTCACTCTCTCAATGTGCTGATCAAAACTTGTCCCAAATACAATGACATCATCAATGTATATCAAACAAGTTTCCCATTGAAAACCTTGTAATGCAAGTTCCATAGTTCGTTGAAAAGTGCATGCTGCATTGTTTAGTCCGAAAGGCATTCTAACCATCTCAAAATGTCCGAATTTACAGACGAAAGCACTCTTTTTAATGTCATCAGCCTTGAGAGGAATCTGAAAGTATCCACTAGTGAGATCAAATGTGCTAAATAATGTTGCACCTGCTACAGCGTCTAAACAATCTTGAACTCGCGGCATTGGGTAACCGTCTGGTTTCACCAACGCGTTTACACGCCTATAGTCAACACAAGGTCTGACTGCACCTGATTTCTTTCTGACAAGGACGATAGGGCTAGCCCATGGTGATGTGCTTTTTCTTATCACTCCTTTTGCGAGAAGGTCCTCAATCGCCTTTTTCTCTTCATCAGCGAAAGCTAATGGAACTCTTCTCGGTGCTTGCTTGATTGGTAGGGCTTCACCTGTTTCTATGGAATGTTCAGCTAGACTGGTGAGGCCTATATCCCAGTCATGTTTTGAAAAACTGTCCTTGAATCTAGTAAGCATATTCGCCACTTTCTGTTTTTCTTCAAATGTTCGACCCTTTATGGCCTTCTCATAAAGTTCAGTGAGATGAGTGGGGATTGTTTCAATTTCCTTCTCTGGGGTTGTTAACAGTTGTTTTGATGTAACACTCAAGTTTTCGAAATTAACTCTACGTACTGTGTAGTTATTTGCTTGATCTGTTGCATGTTCTCGATTGGTGATTACTGCCTGAATTGCCTCAATTAGTTCCGCTTGACCGACTACGCTGTCTTGTTTAATTGAAACTGAGGTTGGAAAAGGATTTAACACCCTAACCTTACTTGTGACACCATCATTGATGTCTACGAGAACATTCGCCATCTGCAGGGGGTATTTGTCGCGGAAATTTTCGGTTGGTTCTATAACTTAGTTAGAACTTTCACACCAATCGTCATATTCCCTGCGTTCAACATATACGTCTATCACCGCTTCACTCTGGGGAGGAATCACAAAGTGATCAGCCGCTGTTACCTTTCTAAGTTTTCCCTGAAGACCGACTTGAATTAGAGCTATTTCGTGCTCATCAAGTAAAAGTACACCTTTACTCAACAGAATATCTCCTGGTCCTCCGTTTCCATTTTGTAAGATGTCTACGCCCAGTAGACCTTCATCATCTATATCGGCAACTATGATTTCTTGACTGATGCTTAATGTTCCAATTTTTATTTCAAAAACAGCTTTACCATATTCGTTGAGTGATGCTCCCCCAGCGCCTACTAACCTAGCTGACCTAGTTAATGTTGGACGCTTATCTTCATTGAGTTTGTCGTACACTTTCTTTGACAGGACTGTTTTTGATGCGCCACTATCTGCTGTAAATAGTACCCGTTGACCTTGAATAAAACCCTGGACATACACTCCATCAGCTAATGTCTTGCTCCTTTTTACAGATTTCAAACTTTCAAATTCATTTTGGCCTTGTTTGATAGGATGGGCCTCCCTCTGGCCTTGAGGGTAAGCCCGTTCTAGTTTAAATGGCTTGTATTAGTGTTGTATACATGCGAATTAATGGGCTCATGGTACCCTCTTCTATTCTGTTGAGTGTGTCTATAACCAGATGCCTGTTCCCTTTTGTTTGGACACTCTCTGGCATAGTGTCCTTTCTCTTGACAGTTGTAACAAGTAATTCTGCTATTATCTCTCTTGGATACTTGATTTCTTGATGAAATTGTATTTTGTTTATTCTGTTGATTAGCCTGTGTTAGCTCTTCTATCTTTTCTAACAGCTGTTTGAGTAACTTGTTACTCTCAGTTTCTGCACATTTTGGGGTCTCCGTTTCTTTCTGCTTAATGGGCGTCTCTTTGTCAGGTAGTTTTGATTTTTGACGTACTATGTCCTTTACTGGTACTCTACATGCATATTCCAGCTCCTCTGTCTCACTATCGTCTATGCTGTCTTCTTCACTACTACAATGCTCGTCCATCTTTGTCCTTCGCGCATACTTCTTCGCTTTCTTCTCTGCGTAAATGTCTGGAGAACTGCGCCTCCTTGTCTGAATAAAGTTCACTACATGGTAGACTGCATCATCTATATTGTCAGGTTCTTTGTGATACTCAACCTCGAACCTTGCTTCGTCGTCTCGAAGACCATCCAGAAACTTTCTCACTAGATCTTCCTGTCTTGTGCCATGGTCTCTCTCCTGATGTGCCCTATCGTATAATCGTTTTAAGTCGGCCGCAAATTCTTCAGCCTTTTCACCAATCTTCTGGACTCTTCGGGAGAATTTTGCTGCAAAAGTCTTTGATGTTTCTACCTTTCTGTAACGACTGTTTAGCTCCTCAACTAGTGTTGGATATCTCGACAATACTGGTTTTGGAAGTTGAGTGAAAACAAACTCTCCTGCTTCACCTTGGATCTGTGGTAAAAGCTGATCTAACATGGTTTCCTCATCCCAGTGTTGTCTAGCTGCGATTGCCTCAAACCTGTTGATCCATACTTTCCAACTATCTTTTCCGTTGAATGCTGGCAGCTTCACATGATGACCATTGAATTGTCTATTTGTTGAATTTTGACTTCTGTCCAAATTTGTATAATTTCTATGTTGTTGATAATTTCCAGAAAAATGAGGGGGCTGTTGATGATGGGATCCTGCTTCTGGATGCCGGTTGTTGTAGGTGTACCTGGAGGTTCTGTTTCCTGTTGATCTAGGATAAGAATCGGTCATCTCGACAGGGCTGTAGGCATATTCTTGCACAGTGTCATTAAATTCAACTCTATTTTGGGACTGACGAGTCATTGATGTGGAGTTAATGTTATTGTTGTCCCTATTACGGGATAAACCAGTCGCTGTGTCGCTTCCATTAAAAGGCCTGTATTGTATGTTGTTCTCATAATCAGTTTGTTGCGTTTTATCTTGTGACCTATGTTGTTTATTACTACTCGAGCCCTCACCGAAGTGGTTGTACTCATTTCTTGTTTTTGATCGTGTACTGCTTGGAGTAGGATTTGTAGATGCTGTCACGGAGTGGGAATCATCTCCTGCCTGCTGGCTGTCTGCATTTAGGCTAAGATTGGTACTAGGTACCATGTTGCTCTTTAAATCCTGTAAAGCTGAAACTACATGACTCAGTATATTAACAATTTGATATTGTTGACTAACACCCGGTAAACCCATACTATCTACGCTATCATGCTGAAGTGAAATACTAGGTCTACTACTAAGACTATGAGGACCTGATTCTATGCGAATGTCTGCTTCATCATCAAAAATGTAATCTCTTTGGTGATGACTGTCGTCCTTATGATTAATCAATTGCTGATCATGGTAACCTCTCAGTGCTGACTCTGTATCCTCGATGGTTTGGTCGACTTCGCATGTTGTATCATCTCGGTTGGTCATTGTTGCTGAAGGATTGTTGATGGTCTGTGTAGAGAAAACAACCTCGTGGTCATTACTGGCCACTGACATATCGTCATAATCGTCGCTTGTTGACTGTTTGTCGCTCTGCTGTCTTCTGCGAGGCATATTGTTGCAAAAATAACGTTCAAGTTCGTATCTCTAGATCTGCTGAATTAAACAGATCTCACCGCTCTGCCGCCAATAAATGTAACGTGCTGGTAGCGTTTAACGTTTAAATGAAATGGACTCCGAGGAAAATTAACTTATGTGGACATCCTATTGATTATCTAACTATTGAAAACTAAGGGGTAAACAACAAAGTATAAAATCAGAAGTAAGTTTCCCTCTCTTTATTTATATCTTAGTAGGAAAACATATAACGTAGAATTATCGGTAATATATATAACAAATAACAACTTTCCTTAATAAATAATAATACTCTCTTTGACTAGAAATACACTTTAAGTACTTAATCCCTAGCAATATGCTGATAAATATTATAATCTCTATATTAAATATTTATATCAATTCAAAACCTTCTAAAAGTAAATCGTTTTAAATTCTAAATTTACTATTGAATCTATTTATTAAAGTTACTATAAACGAATTTTAAATGCAAAAATAAAGTCTAAGTTCAACCTAATACACTATGTGTTACCTTTAGAAGAAAATTCGGGAGTCCCAGATCTGCAGGCGATCTAGCTATTTATACTGCACAAATAAAACTGTGCGGCGCACAAGTGCGCAAATGTGCACTGTGCACTAACAACGCTAAAACGCGCAACGTCAAATGTGCGCTTTTCCTGTGCGCTAAACGCACATACAAATAAGTGCGGTTTGATACTCGCCTATTTCAAACATGAATTAAAACACTTTCATGAATTAAAGTAGCGTAAGTAAAGTTTCATACACATAGAATAATGATTAAATAACCTGACTCTTACCTTTAAAACAAATATTCTCCTTGGAATAAAATAGTTTCTTGAATCAAAAGATCGAATTGACAGATTTGAATTCGCCGCACAAATAGTTGCTATGGTAAACAATCCCATCATGCAACGTAATTCCGGATGCAATATGGTTGCCGGAAGGATTCATATGTAAATGTAAACAACACGCGATAAGAATAAACAGCTAGAATTTGGCTGAATACATTCGCTACAAAAAGGTAACTTTATAGATTCTAGTCTAGATGATAAATTAGACTGAAAGCATAATCATTATGTTAATAAATTACAAATATCAATCTAAAATATCGATCTAACCTCAAATCGTGAAAACGAAAGTAGAATGCAAAATAGCGAGGCACTACAGTATCATAGCGCATGCGCATTGCGCTAAGTTACGCACCGTCTTTCGAATTGATAAAATGTAAGAAAACCTAGAACACATATCGTTGTTAATTTATTTGTTTTGGGAAAAGTATTTACGATAGCCGGCTATTTCAAAGACGAGTTGAAAGATAATTCTTTATTATTCTATACAGTGATGTTGGTTTTAGCTTTACTAAAAACGAACTAAATAACAAAAATTACGTTCGTTTGACCGTATGTGAAACTGCGACAGTGACGTGACTCGGCAAATTTAAACGATATATATTTACATATCGTTGCTGATTTGTTTATTTTGGGAAAAGTATTTATTGAATTGAATTGGTGTTTTAAGGCGCACCAACACATGAACAGGTTATATGGCGCCTAAAAGGCATGAACATGCCAGGCTCATCTTCCATGTACATCGAGATAAAAAAATGGAAAATGGGCCTAGAACGTTCTCACCCTGAACTGCAGAAAAGTATTTAAGCTAGCTGGCTAATTCAAATACGAGCTGAAAGATAATTCTTTATTCTATGCAGTGATGTCTGTTTAAGCTTTACCAAAAACGAACTAAATAAATACAATTACGTTCGTTTGACCGTATGTGAAACTGCGACAGTGACGTGACTCGGCAAATTAAATATATATATATATATATATATCGTTGCTGTATTCTTTCTTCTGGGAAACGTATTTAAACTAGCTGGCTAATTCAAATACAAGCTGAGAGATTATTCTTCATTCTATAAAATGACTTCTGTTTTAACTTTAATAAACAAAATAAATAATATGACCGTAGGTTTAACTGCGACAATGATCATGTGACTCTGCAAATTGTAAATATACATGCATAATGATACATGTAAGTACATAAGTTCGCTGGCTCATTAGGTAATTCGACTTGATTTTGGCTTCAGTTGCCTTGTTTAATTAAACTATGATGGATTTAGTGGTCTATTGTTCCATATTGCACATCTGGCGCCTTCTAATTAACACCGTTCGATACCGAATATACAGTGCGGTCGACGTGTCTGTTTTTATTACACCCTTCCACCCCTAAGTCAGAGGTGTAATACCGAATATACAGGTGGTCGTGCGCGATATTTCGGCATATTGTTCCCTTAGAAGGGCGGTAACAGATGTAATTCAAAGGGTTGTTTTGTGTTCCAAATAACAGGATGTTGGTGATCGATATAATATTTCTGTTTTATTGCACGCAAGTACCCCAAAAATCAAGCGAATACACAGGTCTCGCATCGTAATACTATTTTTTAACCAACTTAAGCAGCAAATCTGAGAAAAAAAACAAAGGCTAGTATACAGAAATCCAAGGCCGCCATTCAAATCTACATACTAATGGCAATACAGAGGAATAATTATATATATGTAGATATATGGTTTCACTTAGAATGTTTATACATTTATGAAAAATAAAGGCGATTTTATTGATGAATTTTCAACCAATTTAACTGCGTTATTTGCGAACAAAACAAAGGCTTTACAGAAATCCAAGACCGACAAGCAAAACTTTACACAATAATGGCATTACGAAGGAATAATTACTTTGAATACCGTAACGTAAATGAAAGAGAAGTTAAATTTTCAAAAAATGGACATTCTCGATTTCAAGCCGCAAATGGCGAAAACTAGAAAAAGAATTTATGAATTTTCAACCAAATTCAACTGCGTAACTTGCGAACAAAACAAAGGCTATACAGAAATCCAAGACCGGCAAGCAACTCTACAAAATAATGGCATTACGAAGGAATAATTACTTTGAATATCGTAACGTCAATGAAAGAGAAGTTCGATTTTCAAAAAATGTACATTCTCGATTTCAAGCCGCAAATGGCGAAAACTGTAGAAAAATCAACACAGCTATCGAGCGTATTTTCGCCGCTAAAACCCAAGTTATAGTATGAATTCCATAATTTCTTTCAATAAATTAAAAGCAATACATCATATTTAAATAATTTAGCTCGATATTTGAAATAGATCGTGAAGTAGTATGTTTATGTCAGCATCAACTGATTTCAGGATAATCGATCGCGTCAAAAATGGCCACCGCGCACCTGTTACCCTGGCAGGTACCCTGTTGTTTACCTCAGACTTATCAGGGAGCCAGCTTATTGACCATTCGGCGGATAAATTGGGAATTAACAAGGGGCGTATAGGGTGTTTCAAATCCAGTGTACATATATATCCATGATAGAACCTAAGGATAAAAACCGAGTAACTCAAATTTTATCACCTTCTGAAAAGAAGTTAAAAATCTCAACATCTCTGCAGTAGAAAATTATGAAATAGCAAACTACTTCATGACTGACGAGAAAAGCATTTACTACAATTAGTGATTTGTGCATTTAATACAGTTAGTGACTTGTGCATTAATACAGTTAGTGACTGGTGCATTTAATACAGTTAGTGACTGGTGCGTTTAATGCAGTTAGTGACTGGTGCATTAATACAGTTAGTGACTGGTGAATTTAATACAGTTAGTGACTGGTGCATTAATACAGTTATAGTGACTGGTGCATTAATACAGTTAGTGAATACAGTTAGTGACTGGTGCATTAATACAGTTAGTGACTGGTGTATTAATACAGTTAGTGACTGGTGCATTAATGTAACATTCCTTCTCTGAAAATAGACCCTAACTAAGAATTGCGCAGTTTTCCTTGACCAAAGAGTCAAAAACACAAATTAGCAACATTATGGTCATTAAAGCCTTTAAGGGAGTGGAGGCGATTTGGAAGACGTATGAGTGTCGATTCAAATACTTATACAACCATCTTAAAGTGTTTCTCTCGCATGTTCAATGTGAATTTGCACTAAACAAGGTCTCATTGCCCGTCTGATTTAATTATTATTAATAGTTTGTTCTGGAAAACTCGACGACTTTCTACTTGTTGTATAAATCATTAATATCAATCCATATGATGCTTTAAGGCTATACTAAATTCTAAAAACCAATGAAAAAAACTATACTTTTAATCTGCACATATACATTATTATATGACTTGAACATCTGGATAGAGTTTTGATAAACGGTTTTTTAGTGTAATTTTGCCGTTATTTGGCGGGATAGTTTCTTTTACCTATTATTGGCACACGTCCAATGGTGTAAGTGATCAGTTTGAAATCAACCTTGTAAAAAAGTTGATCATTAGGAAATTGATATAAAAGCGTGTAATCAAGAACAATGCACACTATATTGTCAAACAAAAACAAAAGTATATTCAATGAATAACGTTTTTGTTTCATGTAAAATTTTATTTAAAAGAAAGCACATTAGGGAAATAAGTAGTATCAGCGTTAAGTAACTTTTTGTTTCATATCAAATTTTATTTACAAGAAAGCAATTTAGATAAAAATAAATATCGAGGAATCAATAATTAAATACTTATAAGTGTTAAAAGACAATGACATGTACGTTTGATGAACAATGACAACGCCAGCCGTCATTGTGTGCACGCCATGTCTCAGGGAAGGTAACACTGTGGACGCTATTAAATTCTGTATTGACTGTAACGAGAATGTGTGTAAACCTTGCCTGAGAAATCATATAAAATCTAATGCAAACAAAGGCCATCAGCTAATCGGTAACAATGAAATGCCAGAATGGATTTCTTCCACTGCCAGCGAAGTCCAGTTCGAGGAGAAATGTACACGACATCCGGACATAATTCTGGACAGATACTGTCGGAATCACGACTTACTTTGTTGCAATAAGTGCTCAGCAATTGAACACAGGTATGTAAATTCCTCTCAGCTTGTTTTGTCTACTGTGTTGTAAGGTTACATTTTGGCGATAAATCAATTAAAGAGACACTCTTTACGTTTTATCAATATTGCTGTGTGTCCCCTTAATACTTTTTTTCCATTTCTATATACATTCCAATATATACCATGGTGGGTATCTAAATATAAACATTACAGTCGTCTTCATCTTGCGCCATAAACGGTACACACTATAGGTTTAGTTGAATACATGTCTTGTTACAACATATGTCTTTACGTAACTCCAGTAATGCAAAATGCATTGATGCTTTGGGTAGAGTTCTCTGAGGGTCGCCCGTCCGTGTGACGGAACGCGGGCAGAGTAATCTAAACATACGCAAGGAAGTCGGATACGTTAACTTCTAGGGAATTTTTCTGGCACTATGAAAGTAGGTATAAAAGTCGCTTACAGGAAACGTAGCTTTCACAGAACACAGTCAACCAAAAACACGCATTAAAACAAACAATTATACTGTTAATAAGCAATGCATGTGACATCACAAACACAAACGGGTTTGACAATAGGGCTAGTGAGTGGCACAATGCCCATTGGGGTTCAAACCAGGTTCTACGGTGCACCAAACCTCATTTGATGTACGTCGTCGCGCGTTTAAATAGCAAACTCCTTTAAGTTAAAAGACATTTATTTCCTAGGGTATATATAGTTCCTTGTTTTATAAGTTACTGCTTCAAATGTCTTGTTTGTAACTCTTGCAGTTCGTGTGTATGCGTAATGGATATTGCCGATGCAGCCGCTGATGTAACTAAAGACACGTGTGACGAGATTATCCAATCCATGAAGAGCATCTCCAAAAGTTTGAAATCGATTAAAGATGATCGTCGAAAACATCAAGCTAGAAGTAGGAAAAATACTGCCAAAGCATTAGCCAGCATAAGAGATTTCCGCAAACGACTTAATGACACGTTTGACGAATTAGAAAGACGAACAGTAGAAGAAATCAATACAAACTGCATTGACATCGACGATACAGTAGAATCAGAGGTAAAATGTGTTGATGGTATGATGACAAAGTTAGAGGCATGTGTGAAACAGCTTAATACAGGCAGTATTTCTGACAAGATGAAGTTTGTCCGGTTTCAGAACGGAAAGGTGCTGATTAAAGAAGGCAACTCGTTTTGTAATAAGTCGTCTCAAAATGCTAAAACAGAAATTAATCGGTTTACAATATACCCAAAGATTATGATATTTGCAAACAGCCTGAGGACACTCGGTGACTTCTCTGTCCGTCCACATAGTTACGAGAAATTATATTTAGCCGGAGATATTAATATTGCGACCGACGATGATGTAGAAGTATGCGACGTCAAAGGGTCACTGCAGCTGAAGGATGGTGCAATTGTTTTAGCCGACTATGATAACAAGAAACTGAAGTTTTTAGATGAATCCTTTAACGTCGTCAATTCCTTAGACTTGTCTAGCATTAATACGGATGCAGGAGTAGACATGGTGTGCAATGAACCATTTGCAATCTGCAGTATTAATGATGCAGAGATTGCTGTGACAATGGAAAGAGACAAGATTGTACAACTGATAAAACTGAATGACACTATCGTTAAAACTAAAGTTATTGACGTCGGTGAATATTGTCGCGGAGTGGCCTATAGTCATCTGTACGATGAGCTGTACGTCTCTTGCGGCGGAGGATCATATTCCGGTGAAGGACTCGGACACGTTAGGGTTTACAATTTGTCAGGTAAAGTCGGATTTTTTGTTAAACATTTTATTGTTCAAGGGACAAACGACAATCGTGATTTTATTTTTAAAACTAGCGTCGTCCTTTTTATATTTGTAAATCAATATTACTAATTATCGGAATAGATCAAAGTAAAATAAATCTTCATATTAATATATTTTGATGATACAGCCTTACCCTATAGTAAAATAATGAAGAATACTTCAAAACTCCCAAATTGTATTACCTTTTATTTACTTATAGATACTCCAAGATTGTCGAGTTTCCCATTTAGGATGCTATAAAAGTTATAGTAATGTATATATAGATTAAATATTGTCATAGTAATGTATATATAGATTAAATATTGTCATAGTAATGTATAAATAGATTAAATATTGTCATAGTAATGTATATATAGATTAAATATTGTCATAGTAATGTATGTATAGAATAAATATTGTCATAGTAATGTATATAGAGATTAAATATTGTCATAGTAATGTATATATAGATTAAATATTGTCATAGTAATGTATATAGAGATTAAATATTGTCATAGCAATGTATATATAGATTAAATATTGTAATAGTAATGTATGTATAGATTAAATATTGTCATAGTAATGTATATATAGATTAAATATTGTCATAGTAATGTATTTACAGATTAAATATTGTAATAGTAATGTATATACATATTAAATATTGTCATAGAGATGTATATATAGATTAAATAGTGTCATAGTGTAATGTATTTATAGATTAAATATTGTCATAGTAATGTATACAGAGATTACATATTGTCATAGTAATGTATATATAGATTAAATATTGTCATATTAATGTATTTATAGATTAAATATTGTCATAGTAATGTATATATAGATTAAATATTGTCATAGTAATGTATATATAGATTAAATATTGTCATAGTAATGTATATATAGAGTAAATATTGTAATAGTAATGTATATAGAGATTAAATATTGTCAAATTAATGTATATATATATTAAATATTGTCATAGAAATGTATTTATAGATTAAATATTGTCATAGTAATGTATATAGAGATTACATATTGTCATAGTAATGTATATATAGATTAAATATTGTCATAGTAATAAATATTGTCATAGTAATGTATATATAGATTAAATATTGTCATAGTAATGTATATAGAGATTAAATATTGTCATAGTAATGCATATAGACTTTACATATTGTCATAGTAATGTATATATAGATTAAATATTGTCATAGTAATAAATATTGTCATAGTAATAAATATTGTCATAGTAATGTATATATAGATTAAATATAGTAATAGTAATGTATATATAGATCAAATATTGTAATAGTAATGTATATATAAATATTGTCATAGTAATGTATATATAGATTAAATATTGTAATATTAATGTATATATAGTTTAAATATTGTCATAGTAATGTATATAGAGATTAAATATTGTCATATTAATGTATATATAGGTTAAATATTGTAATAGTAATGTATATATAGATCAAATATTGTCATAGTAATGTATATAGAGATTAAATATTGTCATAGTAATGTATATATAGGTTAAATATTGTAATAGTAATGTATATATAGATCAAATATTGTCATAGTAATGTATATAGAGATTAAATATTGTTATATTAATGTATATAGAGATTAAATATTGTCATATTAATGTATATAGAGATTAAATATTGTCATATTAATGTATATATAGATTACATATTGTAATAGTAATGTATATAGAGATTAAATATTGTCATAGTAATGTATATAGAGATTAAATATTGTCATATTAATGTATATATAGATTAAATATTGTAATATTAATGTATATATAGATTAAATATTGTAATAGTAATGTATATATAGATTAAATATTGTCATATTAATGTATATATAGATTAAATCTTGTAATAGTAATGTATATATAGATTAAATATTGTCATAGTAATGCATATAGAGATTAAATATTTGCTTCACAACAAAATACATTTTTATACAGCTGAAATTTCCATCTATACGGAAATATAAAACACTCATCCTCAGAGAAACCAGGTCACGATGTTGATGCCTTTCAAAATTTCTGTCGCTACGCATTGTTAAGGTACTAGTCTATGGCTGTTGTTGCAAAATGAAAAATCTCCTTTAACAATCCACGTGCCTAATTCTAATTTCGACCTTGATAAACATGCATGTTTATTTGGTCGCTCTGTATTAGTTTTTTTTGTTAAATTATAAATGTCTTCAGATTTCTGAACTTGTACATGCGTCTTACGTCCTTGTAATGGGTGATGGGTTCATACCAAAACGAGATACAGGAGTGATTTCCGTCATTGTCCATATGTCTTTCAGGTACCCGTTTACGTTCATTCATGAAATCTCCATCTGGAAAACAGTTGACGCCACATCCGATGCACATTGCCGTAAGTGAAGACGGATCTAAACTCCACATTGCAGATTTATATAAAGGCGTGATAACTCTTGACATACATGGAATTCTACTCTCAACCTTTAATGTACCCGAACTTGTGGAGGCGCGGGGTTTGTGTGTTGACGTCAGCGATGATGTCATCGTCTGCGGAAACAAGTCTCACAATGTAATACAGATTGGGAAAGATGGACTCAGTCATACCGTGCTTCTAGAACATAGTGATGGCGTGAGGAATCCGACGTCACTTTGTTACGACATGCGACGTTCTAGAATCGTTGTAACAATGAATTCGTGTAATACTGTGGCAGTTTTTGAAAACAAGTAGCATCAAGCTGTCAGTGTGCAGTAATGAGAACAATCAATAGTCAGTCGGCAACAAACAACATGTACAACAATAACATCCCTATTTGGATCAAGGATTTGAGATTAGGTTTGGGCGTAACACTGACAGTCGAACAAAATAAATATGTATCCTCCTTTTTAGGATGGCCGTAGAATATATTAAGCGCGTTTTTCCCCATTTTAAGGAGATGAGCGTACTGTAGTTGGGGTCTTTTTCAGGGCGAAACACATACATTTTTAACCCATCCCTCGGATTCACGCATGTTTAAGCTAAGCCATGAGGAAATTGTCTATTTCAAAACGACCATTATAAAGCTGTGTCTGGTGACATTTTGCTCAGCGGCAAAGTTATAAAAACGGCACATTGAAATGCTTTCTATAACACCTACGATCCATGCAACGTACATACAGAAAATGTGCATTACGTTACAAATGACATGCTGCAGTATAGATATTAAATTTAATCCAATAAATACTGATAAGGGATATCCCTTAGAAGCAACAAACACAACCAAGAGAATACAGTAGCAGACTAGGTTTTATTGAGTCTGTTCATGAGATGTAATGTGAGAAGCAACACCTCTCACGCTTCCCAGCACGGGCCTAAGCGGTATTTTACTTCAAAACCACCTATAATAGACGCGTTGATCCCATAGGACAAGAACCAATAAAATACCACTATTACATTAGGGGTCAGTTGCTCAGGATTGTTGACCTATTTGTTGCTGGTATAACCTTAAAAACTGACAAAGCTTCATTTGACACAAGCGTAGATCAACATATATGTCATGGTGACACGCGTGCCTGCTTTATTTCGTAAGATACAAAGTCGAATTATATTGAATTGTGTTCTTTAACATTTTATTAACGCGTTTGTAAAGAAATATAAAAATATCGGACAGGGAAAGTAGCATTCAAGGAGGACAGTATTCAAGGAGGACAGTCAACCACAAACACAGAAACAAACACGCAAACAGACAAACAAGAAGGCAAAAGTAATAATGAATGTAAACGACATCACAAACATAAAAGGGTTGACAATAGGGCTACCGCCTTGGAACGGTCAAACTGTTTAAACGAAATTAGAACGATTGTACAAAGCAGTGATGTAGCCACGCTAAAGAGAACCGAGGCGCTTGCCTCAGTGTTCTTTGGTCGATAACCTAGGTAAAAACCCCGTATATATAACCTTACTGCCATGTTGCTGTAGTGTGGGGTGGGGAGTAGTGTGGGGGTGTTACTTAAGGTCTGGCTACGGCACTGCAACGAAAAGGCCGCCAGTACTACGGAAGAAATAAGTTATAACGTTATGTACATTGTACGTCGTTAATAATGATGTTTATGGAAACATTGTAGTACTGAATGGTTGTCCAATATTATAAGTAATTACAGTACTTGCGGTAGTAGCGGATCATCGGTAGTAGCGGATCAGTTTATGTTTACATTTCATTTATTCAGCTCGTATGCATTTGTTTTTTATGAAACTTCCATACATATAAGCATACAATTATACATAAGCGCAAAGATTCGGCACATATCTCCTTGAATAATTACCCACTTAGTGTTGCAACTATTACGAAAAGTGATCCGTTATTGCCTGTAGAATGTACGTTTTTTAAATGAAGAAACAATACAGTTAAAATGAAATGGAAAAAAACAACAGATGTTTTTTAATACACTTTCGTGTAAAATGCTCAGGCCTGATCATCTCAAAAATGCATGATTTGGAGTTTTAATCTTTTAGGGACATTGATTCCGTAAACAGGCAAACTCGCAGATTTTCAACAGTTAACTTACACAAGTATAACGCATAGTTCATAATAATTGTGGTTAGCATATTGCTGAGAGAGCAGAATCTAGTAAGAAACTGTCTTGAAAGTTTCCTTTAGTTTTAAATTTACGCTTTTAACCATTGTGATCCTTTACTACCCAGTGCACGGTATAAGTTCTTTTATATAAAAGCATCAACACTAGTTGCATTCATTGTAATCATTGAAATACATTTAAATTTACAACATGACGTCATGAAAACGTCGACTTTGTGTGTGAAAAATAAGATATGAGGGGGTGATCCTCCCCCCTCCCCCACCCTCCGGAATACCAGCTAAACTAAGGCCTGAATCCGGAGTACTCTATATTACAGCTCGAATCTCGAATACTTTTTGAGCTCAAACTGTGCCCTTATTTAGGCTAAATATATAAGGAATCGGTACAAAAAATAGGTTATTGATGATAGAGCTGTAACGAGCATTTGCGGTGATAGTAAATTGATTAATTTCTTGTACACAATCTGAACTAATTTATAAACAGATGAAGTTGTTTCTATTTTTTCCATAATATTTTCCAAGTTTTTTTTTCCAAAGGCTGTTCATGATACACGCTAATTCTTCGCAAATTAAAAGAAAACATCTGTTTGAAGGGACACTGTCCGTAAGTAAGCAGATATTGAGCTTAGCCAAATAACTGTCTGATTTGTATTCAGTGAAATGTATACATGAACACATCAGCATAGACCCAGTTAAGTCTGTAGTAATACATTCGTGAGTTTGAAAAAAAGTTTTATTTATTATTTGTAAACAATGTGGGACCCACGTTATTTACATTTTCTGCTGATCACATCACATCCATTAGTTCATTAGGTTTTGTATATAGTATGTCTTACGTAATACATTTGACCTGTTAAGCTCAGTTGGGAGCGAGCTCGACTATTGCGAAGTTCGATTATTATTACCCGCGAGGGTAATTTTAGTGTGGGTTACCAGTTCAACCCCACGAAGCGCTACTTTTTTTATACCTCTATTAAATTCCGTCAAACACTCTTGGTTTTATATAGTAAATATACCAAAAATGGTTGGTGTGTTATGTTTGTCAACGTAATTATTTTGTGTTTTATAAGCTAAAAGTTACGATCATTATCCCTTAAAAAGCTTTAAACACATACACGTGCATATAAGAAGATGAACAATAAACAGGGGGCATATAGTAATCGCACTGTCCGTCCGTTAGTTTATTCGTCCGTTTGTCAATCGAAACAATCATGTCTTAGTCATAACTTTGAAAGTATTGAAGAGATTTCCCTGAAACTGCACACACAAGTTAATCACAATGACCTCAAAAGTCAAGGTAACACTTGGAGGGCAAAGGTCATATTCGGGGGACATTTGTCACTTACTGGCATCATTTTTTGTTTAAACAAACTTTGCTAGTTTCCAATGAATTATTATACAGCCAAAGAACGATCGTCGACGCTTTGAAATGTATACCTAATATCATCAGTGGGATCATGCACGTTTCAAGTAATCATTAAAATGAAGCTTTACTACTCTTTTCTTGCCTGACAATCGGTCATTATAAGGTCCGTACTGGTTTTATAATATAAATCTCGCAGATTTTGTTTATATTGTTATGATTTGTGTTATGATTTGTGTTATGAGTTTTACATACTGTATTAGTTTGATTAGATACTGTATTAGCCATGATTAGTTTTGTATTCAATGTATCAGATATAGGTTCCTCGGTGCATGCTTAGTATCATTTACATAGCACAGGCATGCCTGCTAAATGATTTATGACTGTTGATGGCAGAAGTTCACTGTTGAAAGTTCACTGGGATGCAGTATCTAGGTTAAAGCTTAGCAATGGCCTACATGCTAACTCATTAATATTCATAAGACTAAAGCCCTATAAAAAGGGCCGCACGCATGCATTGAGGCAGTTTTTAGGTAGGGAGTTTTTAGTTAGGATTTTGGATGTTATTTAGGACTTAGATTGGATTTTATTATTCTTCATTATCATTGTTAAAATTGTGTTTGAAATTATCATTGAGTTTTATAAATAGAAATAGTGTTATAAACGTAGAAAATAAAAGTGTGTAACCAAACAGTGGATTTATGTGTGATTTAAACTTCCAACTTTGAGGACACGACAGTTATATAATATATATAACACTTTTCCCAACACTGGTGGCAGCGAGGTGCGATTCGAACTTGTACCCGTCTTAGAACAGAACAGTAACAATCAACAAGAAGGACAAGATGTTACTGCTGATATGTTTGAGTATGTTTTCGGAATGTTTGTTTGACACAAAGGCAACTTATATTTGCACTGATGGTGGATTTTTGCAGAAAATGGATTTAAACACGGGTCACAGTTTAGAACTTGGAACTTTTGATGAGGTTTATGGTGGGTTTTATGATACACATTATGATTACAAGAGACACAAATGGAAATTGTTTATTGTTCATTAATACGTGTGCCAAACCCGTAAATATAACTCTATTTAAACGAACTTTGAACTACGATTAGTGAACAACGGACTACCCATTTATAATTTGTTTGTGTACTTCCAAATATTATATTCATCATAGACTAGATCGAAGGGTTCATATCTTCTGAGAGGATTCTGTTTTCACAAAGGAATTTTTCTTTGATGAACATTTTGTTTGAACTGCTGTTTCTGTTGGAGTACTGTCAACTGTGTCTTGGAGAAGATGATTGTCAAATGGTGGACATCTGATCAGTCAGTTTAAACGAAATTTAGAAGATGCATACACTTTTTGTTTTTGTCAGGTTTTGACAGTGGTCGTTGATTGGACATTATTGGGAATCTTGTTGCAGTTTCATTGGAGACGATGGATATGAGTGTGACATTATCACCTGATATGTTTAATTGTAGTGTATCGTTGGCAGGATGTTAGGTTTAGTTTTGTAATCGGTAATCAAGGACTGAATCACGTAGATTATTTCTGAGTTGAACTACCATAACCAAAACACATGGAACCTTGATAGCCGTTGCATCTTGTATATTCGTTTGTGGGCACAGGATGGTCTTTTGAAATTGTAGAATTGATTTGTAAAGTTATTGTCGTATGAGATACAGTGACAATGTGTTGTTACTAAGCGTACTTAGTTTGTGAACTAAGGTTATATCAGTCAGGTCTATGTTTCCTTGGAGGCCAAGGACGAGACATTTTCTTTATTGAGTCAAGAAGTTAATTCAACGTAAAACTGTAGAACAGACGAAATAATGTCTTGTAGATATGTAGCTCTACTTAGGCTTAGGTGCCATCACCTCTGCAGCTGATGTTAGGGCAATTAATATTAATAGCACTCCTATTAAAATGTCTGGACTTTGTTTTTACAACATTTTTATTGGTCAACCAACCCAACTTGTTTGGAACAGATTTGTTTATGGTCAATTAGATCTTTAATTGACATTGACGCTGTGTCAGGAAGGCATTGTTGGTGTTTTCAACTGCCATGGAATTTAAGTACGTGCTTGGGTGGCAGACTGGGAGTGAATTGAAATTAGAGAGACAGAAATAGTCATTCTTCGACTGGATTTTAAAGTAGAATGACCACAAAAATTGTCAAAGAATTTTGAGGATTGAAGGATACAATTGATTCGTTACAAAAGATAAAGTTTAGCAGTCCTGAAATTTTACACGCTATGTCTGTGTTAAATAAAGCAATTCTGGATGTCAGTGATTAAAATTAACCTAAATGGTAATCTTCAATGGTTCAAAATGAGTGAGTTATATTGCCAATAGTATTTTACAACGGTGGGGGATTATTTGAAGGAGGAAAAAGAAACACCAACAGAACGCCTACTTTTATTAGGAATAATAGTTCTCTGGTTTTGGATATAAGAATTATATTTATAAAGTTGGATATAGTTCTGTGGATTAATTTTCTGGTTTTGTTAGAATTGGAGCATCTGGCAAAATAGTGTTAGTTTAAAGTTTAACAATAAGCTGCTTTGGAATCATTTCCTTATTTCGAATATGGAATTATTAAAAGGATTTACCGCTATTATTCGAATATGGAATTATTAAACGGATTTACCGTGATTATTCGAATACGAAAATTATTAAACAGATTTACCGTGATTATTCGAATACGGAATTATTAAACGGATTTACCGTGATTATTCGAATATGGAATTATTAAACGGATTTACCGTAATTATTCGAATATGGAATTATTAAACGGATTTACCACGATTATTCGACTATGGAATTACTTACAACAGAACTCCTGTGTCACCCAGGGGTTCATTACAACGCTGGAAGGCTTCCTGCATTACTCTTGTGTTACCCAAGAGTAGGTTCTGCGTTGAAATTGTTCTACAGCAGAACTCCTGTGTCACCCAGGAACTTCCTGCATTACTCTTGTGTTACCCAAGAGTAGGTTCTGCGTTGGAATTGTTCTACAGCAGAACTCCTGTATCACCCAGGAACTTTCTGCATTACTCTTGTGTTACCCAAGAGTAGGTTCTGCGTTGGAATTGTCCTACAACAGAACTCCTGTGTCACCCAGGGGTTCAATACAGCATGGGACAGGTCTCTGCCATTGGTGGTTGAGGTTATACATAGCGACAACGCGATACCTATATTGGTGGTGCACGAAAGACGAGATATCCTGACAGTTTCTGGTGGAGATTATCAATATTAACTTTTGCCCCTGCAAATGATGGTGGAAATGTAGCCGCAGCATTAACTTTCGTTCAAGCAACTCTCTTGCAGTAGTGTATCAAGCTGTGACGTTGTCATGACACAATATTGACACTTGGTGGAACATTGACAATTGAAGATATGAACGTTTATATAAAACATTGATGTTTATGGATTAGAATAGTAATGTATTTTATTTTATTCTTTCATATATTCATTTTTTTAAATGTAATCGTTTACGATCACTCCTTTTGAAACATCACAAGCCGATGTCAATAGTTCTATCATGAAACATTTGGCTTTACTATAATTAACATTTGACTAGTAACTTTTAATTAGTGATTATTGAAAGTAAATAGTTTTGCCACTGTACACTTATTGGTGCAGATGTATAGGACTTAATATGTATGATAGTTAACTGGAAATAGTTTAAGTTTGATAACTGATGAGTTGAGAAGAATGAACTAGGACGGTGAACAAAATGAACATCACTAATTTATTGGAATTTAAACAAACTCAAAATTACAAATTAATGTGTTGAAAATAATTGAACTTGTGCATAATGTATTTTGATGAGATGTTGTTTTATGTTGTTTTTTTATGAAGATGTCATTAGCTTATCTTATAAAAATTATTTTAAACAATTTTTTTTTTTATAGTAATGTTAATATTTGTATTGTTCTTCATACCATAGTTAAATTTAATAGTAATGTGAATTAATATTAGTTTTTACAACTGTCTAATTCAGGATTAACCCCACAATTTCAAGTAGAATTGAAGCATTCTAGCATTTCAGATAAATGGGCAGTTATCAGATTTAGTAATTATTGGTCCTATGTGTTTGATGAAAATTAAAGTTAAGAAAAAGTGCTGTATTTATCTGTTTAAAAAACTCTGCAAGACAATGAATTTAATAACAAATGATGATATATTTTACAACAAAACAAACACTAGATGTTAGGTTCTGCAGACAGTTAATTGAAACAGATTTTATGACAAATCTTGTTTATATTGTTGATTAATATTTTCTTTAATTTATAACATCCTAATTTAAATGACAAAATGAATTTTGAGATTCATGGTACTATATAGGTTTATAATTATATAATATAGCAATACTTACAAATTAACAACTATTGAACACATTGGTTATTAATATCTCTAAGCTACGTGGTTGTTCTTCATGGGGTGCTAAGTTGTCAATATAAACCAAATTCATCCAAAATGGATTAGCAATGCGGTATGTTTGTTATATTCAGAATAGTTAACCATATATATATATACATCTATTTTTAATTTTGTTTTCTATCAATTCCTTTGCCAGGGTTTTGTTCAGTTCCATACCATTTATGCTGGTTTAAAATTATTCATCTGTCTTGCACTAAATTGAAATGCATTTGCATCGTTTAGGATCCTATTAGAGCTGCTTTGACCTTAAACTCAGGTCAGCATGCTGCTAAGATGCCGTGAAGTACTTTACTCAAATATTCTCCCTTGGTACTGAATGTGCATTAATTCTGTTTTGAAATGTTATCTGCTTATCAGCCGCATGTAAATTGGTTTGTATCTGACAGGCACGATCTTTAATTGGAATTTCATTGGAACATAATAATTATGTGCTGTATGGCCAAGATTGCAATGACCCTGTAAATTAGCCGACATGTGCCACTACATTTCATTCATGATTTGAGTACATTGACCCTAATAATGCTCACGGTGGAGCATAATGCAGTGGTGGGAGTGTGTTATGATTTGTGTTATGATTTGTGTTATGAGTTTTACATACTGTATTAGTTTGATTAGATACTGTATTAGCCATGATTAGTTTTGTATTCAATGTATCAGATATAGGTTCCTCGGTGCATGCTAAGTATCATTTACATAGCACAGGCATGCCTGCTAAATAAGTTATGACTGTCATAGCACGGGGCATGCCTGCTAAATGATTTATGACTGTTGATGGCAGAAGTTCACTGTTGAAAGTTCACTGGGATGCAGTATCTAGGTTAAAGCTTAGCAATGGCCTACATGCTAACTCATTAATATTCATAAGATTAAAGCCCTATAAAAAGGGCCGCACGCATGCTTTGAGGCAGTTTTTAGGTAGGGAGTTTTTAGTTAGGATTTTGGATGTTATTTAGGACTTAGATTGGATTTTATTATTCTTCATTATCATTGTTAAAATTGTGTTTGAAATTATCATTGAGTTCTATAAATAGAAATAGTGTTATAAACGTAGATAATAAAAGTGTGTAACCAAACAGTAGATTTATGTGTGATTTAAACTTCCAACTTTGAGGACACGATATAATATATATAACACTTTTCCCAACAATATCATGGCATATCAAGTTAGAAATTCCAAAGTTCTCTTAAACAAAACACACACACACCATTCTGCTTCTTCCGCGTCTCGAGCTCGTACACGTCACATTGGTTCTAAGCACTCCCACTGGGCTATTGTGGAAACTGTTTGATAACAGTCTTTCTAGAAGTATAACATACTAATTTCAATACAATGCAGATGATAGCTCTTTCTTCTTTTTTTCAAACATTTTTAAGTAAGACTCATTTTTATTGACGTCACTCGGATCACTTAAAGCTAATCTGGGAAATAGTCTAATAAGGATAAAGGATCACATACAACGGGGATTTCTCGTATACAAAACTTACCAAAGAAGCTATGCTTCTTTGGATCATTTCAAATTACACCCTCTCCCACCCAACCTCACCTGTGCATCTGACATCAGATAACGTACAAACTCAATATAAACAGTCCTACGTACAAGGTACAGATCAGACCGAAAACCCCAGAAATTCATTGCTATCATAAAAATTACCAGTACTGTTATTCCCCCAGCAGGTTGTCCAGATAAACACTTGTTAATGACCATGATAAATTGCCTGGACAGCATTGCCCAGCGGCTTACACTGAAACATATCTTGGCCTAACTAGCCTGTCCTGGCCTAAGATTAGTTGGTCCCCTGGGACTTGTTTAGGTCAGACCAAAGGGTCAATGCCTCAAAACTGGGGTTAATGTTTGAGTATCAAAGTTCATTTATGTTGTTTCTAGGAGGTCAGTGGCTCACATTAAGGTTAGCACATGTCTCATGGGACAATGCAGCTGTACTGATTATGTTAGGAACTGTGCACCTTGTGAGGGTCATTCAGAAATTTAAATTGGTAGTTATCATGTTGAAACAACACGTTTTTGATTTATGATGGTAAAATGCAACAGTTTAAGATATAATGAAAACTTGTTTTTAGATCTATGGGATGCCGAGTTGTCCGTCGTCCGTCCGTCGTCCGTTGTCCGTCGTCCGTCGTCGGCGTTAACTTTTGGCTCGTTAAGACGATAGGGCCTTCATTTTTCATCCGATTTTTACCAAGCTTTAACAGGTTGTTAATATCAATGAAAGCTCGGATGAGTTCGAAAACCAGCCAGATCGGACAAGTAACAGCGGAGTTATGGTCCTTGATTTAGTTAAAAATGCTATATTGCTATATTTTGCCTCGTTAAGACGATAGGGCCTTCATTTTTCATCCTATCTTTACCAAACTTTACCACATTGTTAATATTAATAAAAGCTCGGACAAGTTCGAAAATCAGCTATATCGAACAAGTAACAGCGGAGTTATGGCCCTTGATTTAGTTAAAAATGCTATATTTTGCATCGTTAAGACGATAGAGGCTTCATTGTTCATCCGATCTTTACCAATCTTTATCAGATTGGTAATGTTGTTAAAAGCTCGAATAGATTTGAAAACCAGCCATATCGAAATAGTAACAGCGGAGTTATGGCCCTTGATTTAGTTAAAAATGCTATATTTTGCCTCGTTAAGACGATAGGGGCTTCATTGTTCATCCGATCTTTACCAAATTTTATCAGATTGTTAATGTCGTCGAAAGCTCGAACAAGTTTGAAAACTAGCCATATCGGACCAGTAACAGCGGAGTTATGGCCCTTGATTTAGTTAAATATGCTATATTTTGCCTCGTTAAGACGATAGAGGCTTCATTGTTCATCCGATCTTTACCAAATTTTATCAGATTGTTAATGTCGTTAAAAGCTCGAACAAGTTCGAAAACTAGCCATATCAAGCCAGTAACAGCGGAGTTATGGCCCTTGATTTAGTTAAAATATATTTCGCCTCGTTAAGACGATAGGGGCTTCATTGTTCATCCGATCTTTACCAAACCTTATCAGATTGTTAATATCAATGAAAGCTAAGACAAGTTCGAAAACCATTCATATCGGACTAGTAACAGCGGAGTTATGGCCCTTGATTTAGTTCAAAATGCTATATTTTGCCTCGTTAAGACGATAGGGCCTTCATTTTTCATCCGATCTTTACCAAACTTTATCAGATTGTTAATGTTTATGAAAGTTTGGTCAAGTTTGAAAACCAGCCAGATCGAACCAGTAACAGCGGAGTTATGGCCCTTGATTTTGTTAAAAATGCTATAGTTTGCCTCGTCATACGATAAGGCATTCATTTTGCATCTGATCTTTGCCAAACTTTAGCAGATTTTATGACTTTCTTTTTATGCCCCCGAAGGGTGGCATATAGTAATCGCACTGTCTGTCCGTTCGTCTGTACATTCGTGTCCGCTTCATAACTCTGACAATAATGGATGGATTTTCAAACAACTTCGCACAATTGCTCACCACAACAAGACGACGTGTCGCGCACAAAATCCAGGTCCGTGGCTCCAAGGTCATTGTCACACTTAGAGATCAAAGGTCAAAATCCGTTCGTCTGTACACTCGTGTCCGCTTCATAACTCTGACAATAATGAATGGATTTTCAAATAACTTTGCACAATTGCTCACCACAACAAGACGAAGTGTCGCGCTTAAAATCCAGGTCCGTGGCTCCAAGGTCAAGGTCACACTTAGAGATCAAAGGTCAAAATCCGTTCGTCTGTACACTCGTGTCCGCTTCATAACTCTGACAATAATGGATGGATTTTCAAATAACTTCGCACAATTGCTCACCACAACAAGACGACGTGTCGCGCATAAAATCCAGGTCCGTGGCTCCAAGGTGAAGGTCACACTTAGAGATCAAATTTCAAAATCCGTTCGTCTATACAATCGTCTCTGCTTCATTGCTATCATAAAAATTACCAGTACTGTTATTCCCCCAGACAACTCGGACAATAATCAACGGATTTTCAAATAACTTCGCACAATTGCTCACCACAACAAGACGCCGTCTCGTGAAAAAAAAAAAAACAATTTTTAATTTATTTATTTTTATTTTTTTTTTAAATATTTTTTTTATTTTTTTTTAAATTTTAAATTTTTATTTTTTAATTTTTTTTTTTTTAATTTTTTTTAATTTTATTTCACTTGATTTTTATTGTTTGTTTGATTTTTTCTTTTTTTTTTAAATTATTTTTAAATATATCTGTTGATTTTATATTGCTCCAAGGTCAAGGTCACACTTATAGGTTACTTCGGGGGTATTTGTCACTTACTGTTACATTTCTTGTTTTATATTATTATTATTATTTTTATTTATTTTTTTATTTATTTGATTTGTTTATTTTTTTTAATATTTTTTTTTTTTTTAGATTTTTATTTTTTTTATTTTTTTTATTTTTATTTATTATTATTTGATTATTTTATTTTTTTTTTAATTTTTCTTTTTATTTTTCATTATTTTTTATCTTTTTATTTTTTTTAATTTTTTATCTCTATGTTGGACCAGTCGCACCAGTAACAGAGGAGTTACGGCTCTTGATTTAGTTAAAAATGCTATATTTTGCCTCGTTAATACGGTAGGGCCTTCATTTTTCGTCTGATCTTTACCAAACTTTACCAGATTCTTTAGTTATGGCCCTTGATTTAGTTAAAAAGCTGTTTTTTGCCCGAAACTTTCAAAAAAACGTAAATGGCAGTCAATTGCTTCATTGATGTTATAAGAGCCATGTTAGCCAGTAGAGCGTCAACAGGCCCTCTTGGGCCTCTTGTTATTAATGTGAAATAGCAAAAAACGCATGTATTAATGGAAACATATATAATTTTTAAACAAGTATCTTAATGCAACAAGCACATATATCATTTAAAACATATCCTTTTTGTTGGCATAATAACACTAAATAACAAAATCTCCATTAAAACAATATTCAAATATAATACAATTATTTACAATTCAATTTGTTCAGAGTATATATTTATAGCGTATCCCACATCCCACTACCCACCCTACCATCCAGCTACCCTCCCACATTTCCACCCTACCAAAACGGAACCACCCAATCACTCATTCGACTATCCATCCACCTATCTATCAACCCAATACCCATACAATTGTATTTAACCATCCATAAACCAACTCACCTTTCCAAAACATTGTCATTCCATAACTTATTTTTTTAATCATATTATCTATTGTTATAAAATAATTTATCCAGTCACTAATTTATCATTCATGTAAGCCTTTAATTAGTTTCAAACATTAATTCACTTTATTTTTCAAATAATATGAATATATCCTAACTATTACTGTTTTACCATTTGCACACTATTATTATGTTTCTTTATTTACACGTTTCTCATTATTAGTACCATTGACATCTCATAATCAGTTCTACTTCAATACAACCAATTATAGTTATTTAAGATTCAAACATTTTTGTGAATGCACCTCATTGCGATAAACCTGACTAAGGACATGACCTGGAACAATAACAAGTAAGGTAAACAAGTTTAAGATCAGGCCAGGCCAGGCCAATGAGGCCAGGCTAGTTAGACCAAGCCATGTTTCAGTGTATGCCTTGCCCAGCCATGTTTTATTACTGCTCACTGATAAGCATCCACAGAGTTGAGTGTGTTATGAGATGATACTGAGCCTTGATTATGAAACCAGAGGTCTGAGGAGAATAGTTACATCTCTGACAAAAACTTACAAGATGTTATAAAGCGTACATTTGTGTTTTTCGTTCATATTTAGTGTTCACATAATGATGAGTCTACACATCAAAAACTCTTCAAATGAGATAGAGTATAACTTTGGGAAGGAAAGTCATTTTGAGAGTTTTGAAGAATTGCCATGTTTTGCACCAGTCAAAGCCTCTTCAAAAAAACGTCAGCTTGACACAACACCGCAAAGCGGATTACGAAGAAAATACCCCTTAAAATCAACACCAAAGTCGATACGATGAAATGACCAATTACTTAGATGCAATATAACATAACATGTCATTGTTACGGGACGTGTAAAGATAAAGGACCCGCATCCCATTTCCTCAAAATACCCCCAGGCCCCGCCAAAAGGAAATTGCAAATCCTTAATATATGCCCCCTGTAGATACATATACAGGGCATAGATACATGATAGTTGATGTATAGTTGACTTGTGTTTCGTTACAATTGCCCACAAACTTCATTAGTACATTGTTATAGCTATTTTAACACATCAATTCACATCCTCCAACAAATGGAACATTTTAGATCCGCCCATGCAGATACCTTATAGATACATGTATAGTGTGTGTCACATTGTCTTCTTTCACTTACCCAGAATCTTGATTAGATGATTAAATTGAGCGTTTTACATGTGATCATATACTAAAATATTCGAAAATCCTAGATCCACCCCTGCATATACGTTATAGAATCATACATAGTGTATGACATATTGTCTTTTTACTAACCAAAAAGCATGATCATGTATGTGTTTTTAATACATGTAACTTTATTTGTGATTGCTTTATACCTTCCATACATTTAACACTTCAACAAAATGATATATAGGGTCAACAAGTCATATCTATAGAATACAGAATAGTTTGTAAAATGTGACAATAGCAAACAAACATAATCAATGAGCTTAAAAACACCTGGTGTATATAGTTTCAATATCATTTACAGGCAACAGTTAAAATAAGGTCTCGACCTTTTAAATTGTCAAAAACACTTATTAAAAAACGTTTTTCTCAATAATCAATTTTGAGAGTTTCATTTGATGAAGTGAATATGAAATGATTTATACCCACAACTGATTTTAATATAAGATATTAAAGGGACACATGGCAATCTTGTTGAGTTTTTAACAAGCATTAAAACTGGCGATTCAATTTATTAATTCAGAATCATTTGACTTTAAACCTGCTTGCATATAATTCAATGCAATTTTGAGTTTTCAATTTATCTTTTTATATTTTCATAGGTTATAATCAATAGTTAGTGAATTGCAAAAACAGTTTTCTTTATACTCCTCTCATAATTAATATTAATAATTGAAAAAATGCAAGTAATGAAGAAAAGCTAATGGGACACCGCGAGTTTTAAAAAAAAGGATTGCCATGTGTCCCTTTAAACTTTGGTATAATCTGTTGTTTCTGATGTTTTTTTAAGCCCTCGAGTATATAATTATATTGATGTGGTTAAATGAGGGTTATATACATTGATGTGGTGAAATGAGGGCTTTTAAGTATATAAATATTGATGTGATCATGAGGGTTTCTAAATATGCATGAACATTATGTACATCAATAGATTTATACTATATTACTACAAAGTGTACTTATTTTTGATAATGTTATAATTCCTGAGAACTGTCAAAGATTGGACAGTAAAATACAATTATTAAAAATACAATCTAAGTTGTTGTGTACTATTAGTAAGTAAAACAATCTTTTTCTCAATTTAAAGCAACTTATACAATTTCCATTTGTATTAAATAAGTCTGTGCTAGTAACACTATATATAAAATAAATAAACTGAATTTTCATCAAGTACATTGTTTTATTTCATGATGTGTAAATTTATCCTCAATCTTATGTTCTGCTGCAGAATGATGCCAGCTGTTCCACATTAGCACTGGCTACTTTTATTGCAGTTAATTTGTTAGGGGTCATTAAAAGGCTGCTACCTGGGAAGATTGTAACTGTATCATGATTTTATCTCTGGCTCCGATCCGAGCTGATTTTGTACCTTGTGGGGGAGACTGTAAATGCGTTTTAAGACAGTCTAAGACAACTGGTTCGTCAAACTTTAATAACGCGTTTGATAAGGTATGTTCGCTGAATTTCAAACTTGACCAACACGGGGCTTATTACTGGAGCAAAATCTTCCTTATCGGATGGAATCATGCAGTTGTTACTGAGTCGTCTACAAAGGTATCAGTCACCGGAGGCGTATCACAAGACAGGGACTTAATATATGTCAACAACCTACCAGTAAACATCATTTCGCAGTTTAGTTATTTGCAGATGATATGTCTCTTAGGTTAATTGTTAACACAAGCACAGAAAGTAGCACGCTCCAAACTGACCTGGATTCAACAATATGAGAACAATTGGGACCGGATTTTAATCCAGGTATTGCATCATTGCTATACCCTACATGGCCAGGTACTCCCGCCAATAGACTACGCAAACTACGTTGGTGTTTAGCATTAGCAATGACATGAGCTGGTAGACACACATAGGTTTAAAAAAAACATCGACATATAAGATCACACGCATACATTATGGTAAGGCCCTAACTGGAATAGTCTCCTCTGTTTTAAGCCCATTCACCCAAATTAATGTCGTGCATAAAATACGACATGGTCCAACGTAAAGCTGCACGATGGGTTACCAATAACTACTAAATTTTAATTTGGATAACTTGCTCTGCGTCAAGCAAGTGGTGTGGAAACTCTAGAATAACATTTGTAGTTTTATGACATATTTAAGCAAATCAACCACAATTCCTCCAAGAATAATCAGGGACACACATTTTAAACACGTCTTTTTAAACAAATATTAACTTTTACCTAGCATGATTGTTTCTGTAATATCATCTTTCACCTATCATGACTGTTTCTCAAATAGTATCTTTTACCTATCATGACCGTTTATCTTACTATCATACTACTATGCACAGACCACGATTATAATCATTATTTTCTTTTTTATCGGGTTCACGACAAAAAACAACAACAACAAGACCCAGTATTCAGGAATTTTTCTGCATCATAACTTTCTTAATTTTGGTTGAACTAAAGCGCACATACCCCTGCAAGGTAAGGTTGTTCCTCCACCGCAAACGACACTTATATTCCTCCAGTACTTTCTGAGATAAGCGCTACAAAAGTCTTAGAAATGACAGAAAGCGTATGACCTTGTACATTTTGTACTATTTATACTACATTTAGGCTAATCGAAGAAAGTACTGGAGGAAATATCTCACTGTGTAGGGGTATGTGTGTTTTAGTTGAACACAATTCGTTAAATACTAAGAAAACTATGAAGCAAACACATCCATGGATCGAGCGCTTTGTTGATTATCCTTGCTGTATACCCGTTAGAAAAGGCATATGGTATCGCCACTGTGAAGTTGAGGTGGGAACGGTAAAATTCATGTGTCCACAACATTCACATTAATGGATTATTACTAAATCTGCCTGAATCCGGCGTACGAAAAAGTGGTGTTTTACTATCAGATATCTGTAAGACATATACATGAAACGGTCTTGGCAGGCCGAGATTAGTTTAATTAAGCCAAACTATCGTTTGGAACGTTTTGCGTAACATACCAGATACTAGGTGTTTTATTTGTTATTCGTCCACGTGTGCAGTATCTTAACTTAAGCTCTAAGGAGTGGAACGAATAACAGGATATATCAATTACGCCCAGATAATCACGAACATGCTATACTAAATACAAACGAAGTTTAAACGAACAGACATGATGTTGATAAACAATTACACTAGACAATATTAACCAGCCATTCAGTTAATAGATCTCTTTTAGCTCTACTAGTCGAATTATAAATTAGTTTAAGATTTGATTTAGAATTTAAAAGTTCTTTTACAGATGTTTACCTCTATACTATTGTACAGATGTGAGCTATATATTAGGTTGTTTTCCATAGAAATGAAATGATATGTTTATTGAAATTGATTTAAAACATGTTCTCGTGTTCCAGTAGCATAAAACATAATAACAACGAAAAAATTGTCCTATAGAAATTACAGCACCCAAACGCAATTGTACGGT
This sequence comes from Cyrtodaria siliqua, assembly GCA_037043455.1. NCBI lineage: Eukaryota > Metazoa > Mollusca > Bivalvia > Adapedonta > Hiatellidae > Cyrtodaria > Cyrtodaria siliqua. The sequence goes on from JAWPHD010002392.1 coordinate 106,384, forward strand.
AGTTCCGGACTGTACCACAAACAAAGAGCAAATTAACTATACAGTGAAAAGAACCCTACATAACACAAAGAGTGGTGATATTTGCACCCTGCCAACGAATAACGACGAAAATGTGTTCCTTATTTGAATGTGCAACCACGAATATATCGATTTTGTTCTGACCAAAATATGTATGAAAATACAGCACATAGTTTTAACATAATATGTTATGATGTGTCGTCAGTGAGAACTGAGCTGCATGCTTCTTTTCGTGAACCTGAATAAAGGGACTTTTGTGTATCAGAACAACATTTTACTGTCTAGATTTTATTTTGACAAAGTATCTATACTTTTACGGTCATTGCAAACATAAAATTATTCTTAAATAGAAGAGATAATTTTATTTACCCATTGGGAACCAGTGAGACAGAGAAGTGCCGTAGGAGGAGGGAAAACAAATAAAAATAAAAATTGTAACAGCTATTTTTTTGTATTTCGTTGGAAAGGAAAAAAGAATGAATAAACTGTTCATTTAACGTCTGGAATGAGGTAATAGTCATAGATAGAGCATGGTCACATCGAGTTGGTTGATTTAAACATCGAGATGGGCGTAGGCCATCGAGGTGTTTAAACCAACCAACGAGATGAGACCCCTTGATATAAGAGCCGTTTTAGCTTGTCCTGAGAGCATCCACAGGCCCTCGTGTTCTTTATTATTATTAAAGGAACTAAGCCTCCAAATAACGGAAGAAATACACTACAAACCCGTTTATCAAAACTCTAGCCAGATGTTCAGGTCATATAATAATGTTTATGTGCCGATTAAAAGTGTTGTTTTTAAAGGGTTCTCAAAATACCCGTGATTGAATATGAGTAAAACGATTTATGAGTTGGTAACTCTTAATTCGACGCTAAAGTTTTGAGGATTGGCCTGGCTGGTTAAAGCCGTTTATATTGTGCCTATAGAGTTTTGATTCTCAAAATAGGTAAAGTATAATTTATGCATAGCTCGTATTGTGTACATGTGTTTTACAATGTGGCTGTTGTTGGCGGGACAGCTACTTTAATGATCGCTAACCAATGGAGGCCTGGACTATCAAACTTGATAGTGGTTTGTATATAGAAATTGTTTATGTTCTTACGTAGACTTACATAAGAAAAGACTTAAAACATCTTCAATCAACATTTATGAGGGGACACTTTTTACATCATTGCGAAGGTCCTCAGGTGATCGATTCAGGGCCATTTTGGCCCTCTTGTTCAATATATTTGTATTAGAGATATACTATTTATCGACCCATGCTTTTGTTACTAGTATGTGAACCTATTCATTTTTGTCATAACATATACCAATAAATAACACTTACAGTATAGTCATTTTCCATTTGCTTACTATGTCTTGCAATTTACGCACCTTACACTCTGTATCTACAGTATACAATATAAATAAATAATACAAGAGAAGTATGCAAAAGCACTTCTTTTAAACGTGTTAGCTCTTTACACACGTCCAAGATTAACCCTGCTATCCTGAGTTCGTTGTCGGGTACCAGTATACTACACTGCGTACCTGGTACCATTTTACTTGGTCGACCCCTTTACACATAAGGTTGGAGGTTGACCTGCAAAATAAGTTGGAAACCGATTACCGAGTTAAGGTTGATAGACTAGACCAAGATGACCAGTTACGTTCAATGGCGTTTTGCTGAAACGTATAACGGATATACGTGAAGGTATAATATCATAAGTGTCTTTCAAAACACTTGGGCAAGTGTTATTAATAGTGTATTTATTAAATTATATGTACTTGCTTTTTTAGTTTATTAACATAGATTTATACAATTGATATACATCTTTAAAAATATTTTCGCTGATATTCAATATTGTTATTCTCTTTCAGACGATGCCTGGACACCAAACATTGCCTTCAGAGCCAATGTGACTTCCAGTATCACAGTTTCACCAGTTCAAACTCTTGTTTTCCCACATGTGAATTTAAATAACGGTGTCTATGATTCAACATTTGAACATTTCACGGCACCAGTCAATGGAATCTATCTCTTTACAGTTAAGTTGTGTGTTCAGTCTCGCAAGACTATGGTTGTAAATCTTGTTGTCGACAATGTGGCCTATAATAAGGCAGTCTTGGTGGATAGTAGCAATGATTTGTGTTATACAGTTAACGATCTTGTTCTTCTTGGTAAGGGAATGGTAGTCTGGGTCACGTGTGGTTCATCAACACTTACACTCATTAACGACACATACCGACAAAATGTGTTCGCTGGTGTGTTTCTGTAACTTGTTTAAATTCCCAACCTTTACTATACGCGTATATGACATGGGTATAACCCCTTGGTTTTACAGCGCACTGCATGTTTAGTGATTGACCCCTCTACAGTCAGTCATTACGCTTCACTTTTCACTTGTGCGATGACTGGACTACCTCTTGGGACTCTATGATTGTACCTACTGGAACCCCAACTAAGGGAGGTGGGTGCATGAGCTTTCGTCCCTCGGGTTTTCTGGTCGTACCCTAGATTGGTCTTCTCTTTAGCTGCAACTACTATGGTTGTTCAGTACGATTCTGGATACATCCTGAGATGTTTATTATTTCGCATGTATATCTTTAATTGGTTTCTCTGGATGTGGACTTTATTGTTAGAGATTTCCTTTTGATGGGATTTAGTTTTGTTTCCACTGTCTTGTCTATGTGGGCGCTGAAGACAGGATAATAGCGAGGATTGTGCGCATATAAAATCGATTCAAGCTAACCAGTGGACCTTGTTGCCTACTGACCGTTCCAAGTCGGTAACCCTGTCTTTACCACCCTTTCTGTTGTTTTTTGTTCCATGTTTCCATGTAGTTTTGTTTACACTGTCTTGTCTATTTGGGCGCTGAAGACAGGATAATAGCGAGGATTGTGCGCATATAAAATCGATTCAAGCTAACCAGTAGGTCTTATTGCCTACTGACCGTTCCAAGTCGGTAACCCTGTCTTCACCACACTTTCTGTTGTTTTGTGTCTCTTTCATTGTAGTTTCAAGTCCTTGTTTGCAGTACAGTGCGGACCTACGATGCCATTGCGTTCGGACGCTGTGGTTTCTTTAGGACCCTATATATCATGGTACTGGAACAGAAGGTAATGAATATAGATTACCTAACTAATATATCAAATGAGGTTATGTATTTTGCGATAGAAAACCTGTATTCGTGTCTGTGTTTTCGGATATTCTTGAAATTTGGTATGTTATATGAATGCCAAACTGCTGAATACGTATATAGTTACAATAAAATAAGCCTTTTTTCCCTAGTTATTTGCATTATTCAATTGAAATGGCTTTGATTCAACATCCGGGCTGTTCACGGCGTCAGTCAACGGATAGTATATATTTGCAGTTTAGTTGTGTGTGTGGTTATGTGTGCAATCTAGCCACATCTTGTTGTCGACAAGTTAACCTATAATTTGGAAGTCTTACAGAGTAATAACTATTGAAAAGTGGATCGGTTGGAAGCAACAAACACAAACAAAAGAGATATGTGTAATACACTGTACGATCCTGTTCGCCTTGGTCTGTGTCAGGTATACGTCCAGGGTAATTTAAGAGATGAACGGCCACACTTTTTGTAGTATTATCAATTAACAAATTTAACTCTTAAACACCATATGAACAGTTCTTGATAGTTTCGGAGAGAAACATATATTGAAAACCGATATAAGTTGTATGTAAAAATAAGTATTATTTGCATGACGTAGATACTACTTATACCACTGCGTGACCGCACGGGGAAATGAGGTAAATCTGAATTGTAAAGCGGCACAACTATTGCCAGATAATTGATAAATACATTTACCTGTGGATTAATTTACCTGTTCAAAGTTTTCCACGTCATCAAATACAATCTTATTCTCGCTTGTCACATATATTGCTATGTGTGAATTGTAAATAAATATTGTTGTGTATTGATTTCGATTTAAATAAACTTAAACATGTTCATGGAACAAAATATGGCCGGAGAACTTTAAGAAGCAGCACCTCTCACGCCCCCTATCACCAGCTTAAGATGTATTCTACTTCAAAGCCACCTACACTGGGCTCATTGATCTCAAAGGACCAGTAAAATAACACTGCTAATTCGTAGCACGAGGAGACGTTTTACAACGCCACAAACATCATTTTTCAATTTTGTTTAATTAGGCCTTGGGCCAGGATCCAAAATTTTCGATATTGTTACCAAAAAAAATATAAAAAGTTCGGACAGGGAAAGTAGCATTCAACGAGGACAGTAAACCACAAAACACAGAAACAAACACGCAAACAGACAAACAAGAAGGCAAAAGCAATAATAAATGCAAACGACATCACAAACACAAAAAGTGTTGACAATAGGGCTACCGCCTTGGAACGGTCAGTGGCAAAGTAGGCCACTGGGGGGTTTAAACCGGTTCTAGGGTGCATCAAACCTCACACTTACCCTACCGTCATCCCATTAAAACAGGACAGTGTAAATAAAGAAATCCCCGCCATGATCTAATCTCTAACCAACAAGGCAGCATCAATAGACAATATAAGTAAAACACAAATATGCTCGTGTAAATATAATACAAAAAAACAATAGCCTAGAAAGCCACAATGAAGGTACTCAATGACTTTGCAGAAGCCAGAGCAGTAAGAGAATAAACCATTAAGGGCACGACAAGAAAGATCATGGACAAACATGACTCAAAGGACAAATTCTACCATCACTTTTTGAAAGAGCAATGTATATAGATTACATTTTTCCATGATAGCAGTCTGGAACAGGTAGCTTATATAAAAAAAATCGAACATTAATAGGTTATCATTGTAGCCCTTTCATATAAAAAAAATTTTGATGTTCATTTTTGAATGTCATGCTTGTGTGAATAATTATTGATGTACTTTTTAAAGATGCACTTAAGTTTACAATTCATTGAGTTACATAAAGCGTAAATAAGCTCTTTTTTAGCACTGAATTCAGTTTAAAATATCTATTTTGCTTCAAATTAGAAGTCAATTTACCCCAGCCACTATTGACACATTTTTATGCATTTAGTTTAGTTAATATTTTTTACAATATACGTGTAAACTTGTAAGAATCAGTAATTTACAACCTTTCTACATGATTTAAATAATATTATAATATGAATAATGGATTGTTATGATATATTGATGAAATTAAGTACTAAGCAATGTTCATGACATTGCACATATGTGTTCATAAGTAGGCCTGATAAGTTGAGACACATGCCAAACTGGAAGTATAAGCCTTCCTCAAAGTAACTGCAACATAAATAGTATTAACATGTTCTGATATATACATATATTGCACAGACAACACATAGTCCAAAGGATTCTAGATAAAGGAAATGTGCGGTTTAACGTGTGTTTTTTTTAACAAAAGTCTTTTTTAGGTGTATGCGTCATGGCAATACTTACTATGATTACACATTTGGATTATGTTATTACACATAAATACATGAATTAAACATTGCATATTGCAACATAAAATCTTAAAAGTTATTTTAATACTTTTTAATTACAATTTATGCATATTTTAAGGATTTTTACCCCTGAATTACCCCACCCATATACAACACAATGAAAAATTCTGCATATGACATGTAAAAAAAGTAGTATATGCATTTGCACGAACCATTTTTGTGTTACTGAAAAAAGGATCGACGAAGATGAATTGAACTGAGGTTTTACGGCGCACTAACACAAACATGTTATATGGCGCCAACAGGAATGAACATTCGACCCGGCTCACTCTTCATTAACATCTAGATAAAAATTTGCAGAATGTGCCTAGAACCTTCTTACCCGCCTGGTTTACGTCCTCATCCGACGGACGAGGGTAAAAGTGTCTTGACCAAGAACACACCGACAAAATTCACTGGCTCCGGTGAGGCTTGAACCAGGGTTCTCTGAATTTAAAGTCCCCCGTGCTATCAACTGCATCAACAAGCTGTATGCGCTCAAGCCGGATGACTGCATTAAAGTACATACAACTAAAATGTTAATCCGTCATAAAGGTTATATCCAAGAAGCTGGGTTCACAACGGTCTCTCTTATCTAGCAAGTTAGCACCAAGTTTATGTATGTCGAGTTACAACTTATATATGCCCAGCTCATTGCTGTTTTGATAAACTTGGCAATTAATGCCTTGGGATAAAACAGGACAATTAAGAATACTCATTACATATTATCTGATTTAAATAATATAACTTAATGTGACAATATAACATACATATAAGATATAAAAAAAAATTAAACGCTTCCAGATAAGAACCGGTACCCAGTGCATCGAGATAGAGTAAACGCTATATCCGACATACAGGTGCTACTGCAGTTAAAGTAGCTATCCCGCCAACAACAGCCACATTTTACAACATATGTACATCGTTTCTAAACCTACTGACCACCAGGTATATATATAACTTACATCGTTTGAGAATCAAAACTCTATAGATACAATATATAAAGCTTTAACCAGACATACAAAAAAAAAAAGGATAATTCATTTTACACTTATTCAATTACGGATATTACAAAAACCCATGAATAAACATATACTTTTAAGCGACACATATATGCATTATTATATGAGATGAACTGTTTTTGTAGTGTAATTTTGTCGTAATTTGGCGGGTTATTTTAAAATTTGTATAACAAACACCTAAAAATCAACAGTTAAACCGTAAAATGCCTTTTCTTTTTCTTTATGTTTTTTTTGCAATTTGTCGAAAATGCAGTGGTCTACTTTGTGATTTTAGTTCGTGGTTTATTCAATATGCGATTCGTAAATATGGTTAAGTCTTCATAATGGAATACCTTACCAAAAGTCACATTCTCTATATATTTCAGTTCGCTTAAAACTTTTGAAGTGATTTTATGAAAAGTGTACAACTTCAAACCATAAACAAGAGACCCACTAGCCTTGTCTCAAAGTGCTCTCATGTTTTAAGCAACAACAATTTCTTTATATAAATCTGTAAAACTGTGACCCTCGTAGTGGCCATATTTGACCCCATTGTCGCCATTTAAACAAACTAGGTAGAGGATCATAATCTTATGGTACATGCGAACTATTATTTAGCTTTTGAAGTATCAGAGAAGCTGTTTGAATATGTTTTCCTATATAATTCAATGTTATAGTGTGACCCCCGGGACAGGGCCAAAATTGATTCCAGGCTTGCTTCAAGGGACACCATTTAAATTAATTGGTACAGGACAATAATCTTAAGCTACATTTGACCATTAGATCAATAAATTGGTAGAGATCGATACTCTTATGCTACATGCATCGTATTAGACCTCTAGCTCTAGTAGTATCAGAAAAAGAATATGTTTATGGACTAGTATCAGAAAAAGAATATTTTTATGGACTTTCCTATATAACTCTTTGTAAAATTTTAACCCCAGAACCGGGCCATAGTTGACCCCTGGGGCGGAGCCAGATATGACCCCAGAGTCAAAATTTTAACAAACTTACTAGTGGATCATAAGCTTATGCTTCCTGCATAATATGGGACTTCTAGCTCTTACAGTTTTAGAGAAAATCATTTATTTTTTAAAGATTTCCTATATAACTGTATGAAAAAATGTTACCCCCGGGGCTGGGCCATATTTGACCCTGGGGTCACCAGTTTAGAAATACTTGGTAGAGGACCCTATATGTATAATACATGCAAAATATTAGACCTGTAGCTCTTCTAGTTTCAGCGAAAACGATTTTTTTAAAGAAACAAGAGTTTTGCTTAAAAGGGGGAGATAACTCTAATAACAGGAATCAGCTACCCTGTTCACACTGCTATCATGGATTTTTTGTTTCTCTACAAGGTACTCAATAACATGGTACTAGTAGTAATTTGTCCCTTGAGATGGTAACAAAAAAGTGTATGGCTCACGGTCTAAATATGTATATTACCAATAACAAAAATAAGTATAAAAGTCGAACAGGAAATGCAGCTTTCACAGAGTACAGGAAATCCCAAAACATGCAAAAGGACAAACATGAACGGCAATGTTAACAAATAATAAAGGCATATGACATCACAAACACAAAAACGGTTGACAATAGGGCTACCGCCATGGAACGGTCAGTGGCAAAAAATGCCGGTGGGGGTTTAAACCAGGTTTTAGGGTGCACCAAACCTCCCACTCACCCTACTGTCATCCCAATAAAACGAGACAGTGTAAATAGAGAAATCCCCGCCATGAAGTATTCAAACCTGTATAACGGCGTATCTGTATTAGCGGATATTCTCAAAATTACGTATGAGAAAAAGGGTCCAAAATAAATCACATCAACCAAACGCAATAACACCGTAGGTCCGCACTGCATCACAAACAAAGAGAAAATTGAATGTACAATCAATAGGATAATACACAACACAAGAGTGGTGAAGAGAGGGTTACCGACTTGGAACGGTCAGTAGGCAATGGTTAGCTTAAATCGATATTACGTGTACACACCCTCGCTATTATCTTGTCTTCAGCGCTCAAATTGACAAGACTGTGTAAATAAAAGTAATTCCCATCAAAAGGAAATATATAACAATAAAGTCCAAATCTGGATAAATTATCGACGATACACGTATATGTATATGTTATTGTAAACATAAATAAACATATATTAAATTAGAAACAACTCAGGATGTATACAGAATTGGTCTGAAACAAAGCAGTTGTAGTAAAAGAGAAAACAAATCTAGTGTACGACCAGAAAGCCTAATGGACCAAGTCTTCCCTTTCAGGGTTTCAGAGGTGTAGAGTCCCACGAGGTTGTCCGGTCATTTATTTATTTTTTAAATTTGTTTTTAGGCAAAAACTACGCATATATATATATAATATATAAACAATACAATAAGTTGCATATATAAGAAACCGGCACTATGGATACTGTGACATTAGGTTAAATATAAAAGAAGCTATACGTGTTATAAATATAAAAAAAAAAGCATTGACAAATAAAAGTGAATTACTTAATTTACAAGATGGCATACGGTTGTATACAGTCTGTTTTCTTTCTTAAAGTTTGTAATTTGCTTATTTACCTTGATACATGTACACTAATGTACTTTATTAGTAATATTGCTGTGAATTAAAGAAGCCGTGCACACTGCTCTCGTCTAAATAAACATATGAGGTACAACACGTATAATGTTATATATTTACAGCTATGTGCGTGGTGTAGCTCTTATGTTTTAATACTACAGAGATGGTGTCATATGGTGCCATGGTGCCAAAACATACAGATTATAGTAACCATATAATATTTGATATTGACAACTACTTACGTAATACTACACAGATGGTGCCATATTGCGCCATGGTGCCAACACATACTGATTATAGTAAACAATATAATATTTTATATTGACAGCTGCTTACGTAATACTACAGAGATGGTGCAATATAGGGCAATGGTGCCAAGAATATACTTATTATATTAAAGGGACACAAGGCAATCTTGATGTTTTAATACTCGCGGTGTCCCGTTAGTTTTTCTATATAAATTGCATTTGTTCAAACATTAATGTTAATTATAAGAATAATATCACGCAATTTGTTTTTTTGCATATTACTAACTGTTGATTATATTTCAGCAATAATATATTCACACCAATGGTAGAATCAGGAAGAAAATTTGAAAACTCAAAGTTTTATTTCAATATATGCAAACAGGTTTCAAGTCAAAATGATGCTGGATTAATAAAACGAGAGGCTAATGTTAAAGGAAATGTAGCGACACAGCCAAACAATGTAGATTATATAGAGTTCTGAAAAACTTAGCAAAGGGTGAAAGAATGATCAACATCGGATGATAAACAAAGAAGATATGATCATTTGAACGGATATGGAAGCCGCCATTTTGAGAGCTATGACATCATAGTTCTAAATGACCATATATGGAATATAAATATGAAACTTTACTGATTTATAGGAAGAAAATGACAGCAACTATATCTAAAAATATGTATACATAATGACAATAATGCTTTATATGACCAGTAAATTATTGTGAATTCATTTGCGCTGATTTTCTTTGCTTTAAATGATATTTATCAATATTTCATATATGGTAATTTGTAACTATGACGTCACAGTTCTAAAATGGCGGCTCCCATATCTGTTTAAGAACAACCGTCAAATGGTCATATCATTATGTTTATCATCCGATTTGGATCATTCTTTGGCCGTTTTTCAAGTTTTTCAGAACTCTCAATAAGAGAGCTTGTTTGGCTTTGTCGCTACATTCCCTTTAATTCTTTATAAAAACTTCAAGATGTGTCCCTTAACAACCATTTAATATTTAAAGTCCACATATATTTACAGCTGTAATTTCGAATGTTGTCTACCTGTCTAAACAACCATCATATGTACCATACTTAGTAATGATAGCAATAGGAGTTGCTTTCCACTTAAAATCGTATGGCTATAACCTTAACATCAGTGTGGTACACTTATTTCACTATTTGTCAAAATAAAGAGTCACAATCATGGTAAAATATAAAACAATAAAAATTCTTTTAAAAACTGTCTAAAATATATATTTTAACTAAAAGAAAAGAAGGCATATGTCTAACAAACTTGTAGAATTTCAGAAATCAAATATATATATTTACGTAACCAACATATATTCATGTTAAGTATTATTATGTAATCTAAGTTACAAAGTATTCATCTCCTATAATTTACAAAGATACTGAATTTAAAATGAAAATTCGGAATTGAAATACAACTAATTGTAACAATGAATTTCTGTATTAATAAAGTGAGAGATTTTGAAAGAAAGTAGCATCAAGCCAGTAATGAGAAGAAACAATAACCAGTCGGCAACAAACAACATGATAAGCAATTAAATCCCTAGGCAGGTCCAACATTTGCGATTATGTTTGAACGAAACAATGAGAATCAAACAAAACAAATATATATCGTACATTTTAAGGTGGTTGGGGGGAGGTGTGTGTGTGGGGGGGGGTAGGGGGAGGGGGTCGGGGTAGATCATTTTAAGCGTTTTTCCCCCAATTTTAGGGAGATAAGCGTAGCGAATTTTTATGGCGAAACACATACATTTTCAACCCCCTCAGCCGGATCCACGCATATTAAATTACGAACAATGTGAAAATTGTCTATGCCAAAACGGCCATTATAAAGATGCGTCTGGTAACAATTTGCTCAAAGTTATAATACGTGCACAGTGAAATGCTCTCTTTAATACGTACAACCCACCGCAAAAGAGCATTACGTTACAAATCAACGTTTTGAAAAACAAGTAGACATGTTGCAGTACAGAAATTAAATGTAATTCAATAAATACTGATAAGGGGGGTGGTTTGGAAGCAGCAAACACAACCAAGAGAATAAAGTAGCATATTGGGTTTTATTGACTCTGTTCATGAGAGATAAAATAAGAAGCAACACCTCTCATTTCGCATAGTACGGGCTTAAGCGGTATTCTACTTCAAAGCCACCTATACTGGGCTTGTTGATCCCATAGGACAAGAACCAATAAAATAACGATACTACAGTAGCGATCAATTGTAAAGAATTGTTGACCCATGTGTTGCTAGTATAACCTTAAAAGTAGACAAAGCTTCATTTGGCACAAACGTAGATCAACATGTATGTCATGATGACACGCCTGCTTTATTTTGTAAGATAGAAGTCGAATAATATTGAATATATACTATTTAACATTTTATTAACGCGTTTGTATGTAAGCTTATTAGTAAGAGATATATATATCCTACTAGAACACGTAGAATGGATCTGTCAAACTGTAAAAACAAAATTAGAATGTTAGAATGATTGTATAAAGTAGTGCTATAGGGACGCTAAGGTGGACCGAAGCGCTTACCGATTATCTAGGTAAATTAAAGTATAATAACCTTAATGTCATATATGTAGTGTGGGGGTAGGGATTTGCCTTGGTGTTACTTAAGGTCTGGCGACGGCACTGCAAAGAAAAGGCCACCAGTACAACGGAAGAAAGAAATAATAACGTAATGTACATTTATGAGTCCTTATGTGATCGTTAAATAGTGGTGATCATGGAAACATTAACGTACTGAATAGTTGTCCGACCTTAGATCTTAAAGTAAGTTTTCTAAATGTAAAAGTGTTTTCATATTATTAAATAAAACGAAGAGATTGTCTAAATATATTTCACATCAGCACTAGTCTTATTCTTCGTATGAGTAATCATTAGATAACATTTAAATTAAAACGAAATATTGTTTGGCGCCGTTTTTCTCATTTTCCCATTTTCGTAAAGTACCAGATGCTAAGTTTTTTAACTTGCTATTCTTGCAATTGTGCAATATCTTAACCTTAGCCCTGGGAAGCGGAACGTATAACAGGATATAGCAATTACGGACAAGGAACTTCTGTATTAAATAAAAGGGAAGTTTATAAGAACTGAAATTTTGTTGATAAACCATTACACTATATTATATTAACCCCTAACCCGCTAAGCACGACTATAATAGCATGTGCGTCCATTGTAAACGCAGATCAGCCTGTGAGTCACTCTTAATTCAAAGAAAGAACAGTCCATTATATATATGTAGGTTCCGGTTAAGGGTTAAGTAGATAATCAATTGTTAAATCGCTTTTAGCACTACTGAGTACTGGTCGAATTACAAAACAAGCTTTTGTTTGCTCATGTTGCGGCGTCCTTCTCCTACGAATAATATCAAATTTTGATTGCGAATTTGAATGTTCTGTTTTGCATCTATTATATTTTTTCAGGTCAGGCTATATAGTAGGCTATGTTTCAGAGAAATAATGTCGACGTTTCATTAGTCGTAACAAAGCAAATGTAAGCCACTTTAAAAGTAAGACCTATAGGGCAGCTGACATATTAAATGGTACCTTATCGCACCTTTAGTACTTTTGTTAAATATATACTGCTAATGCATTAGTAGGAACATAATGTAATATTGTTTTTCCTCAAACTAGCTCGGTGATATTTTCGTTATGATGATTGTATAAGTATACATCTTACAAACGATTTATGGTATAGACAACAACGAAATGTACTAAAATGAACACTTTTCCTGCCTTTGGTCACATCTTGTAATATATTATTTGTGATTGTGTTACATTTCCTCTTACTACATATATGTACGCCTGAGATGTAAATAAAATTTTGTTCTGTTCAACAATATAACGACTTGGCGTGCCCTATTGCCCTATTCCTGTGATAAACAGACAATGACTTGCCATGGATAGTCCTATTATCCTATTCCTGTGATAAATACGCAATGTCTTGGATTGCACTAATGTCATATTCTCGTGATTAACAATGTCTTGGATTGTCCTTTGTCATATTCTCGTGATAAACAGACAATGACTTAGATAGTCCTATTGGCATATTCTCGTGATAAACAGACAATGCCTTGGATTGTCTTATTCTCGTGATAAACAGACAATGTCCTGGATATATATATTGTCATATTCTCGTGATAAACAGACAATGTCTTGTATTGTCTTATTCTAGTGAAAAACAGGCAATGGCTTGGATAGATATATTGCCATACTCTCGTGATAAACAGACAATGTCTTGTATTGTCTTATTCTAGTGATAAACAGACAATGGCTTGGATAGATATATTGTCATATTCTCGTGATAAACAGACAATGTCTTGTATTGTCTTATTCTCCTGATAAACAGACAATGTCTTGTTTTGTCTTATTCAAGTGATAAACAGACAATGACTTGGATAGATATATTGTCATATTCTCGCGATAAGCAGACACAGTCTTGGATTGTCCTATTGTCATATTCTCATGATAAACAGACAATGTCTTGTCTTATTCTCGTAAAAAACAGACAATGACTTGGATAGATCTATTGTCATATTCTCGTGATAAGCAGACAATGACTTTGATAGTCCTATTGTCATATTCTCGCGATAAGCAGACACTGTCTTGGATTGTCCTATTGTCATATTCTCGTGATAAACAGACAATGTCTTGTCTTATTCTCGTAAAAAACAGACAATGACTTGGATAGATCTATTGTCATATTCTCGTGATAAGCAGACAATGACTTTGATAGTCCTATTGTCATATTCTCGCGATAAGCAGACACTGTCTTGGATTGTCCTATTGTCATATTCTCGTGATAAACAGACAATGTCTTGTCTTATTCTCGTAAAAAACAGACAATGACTTGGATAGATCTATTGTCATATTCTCGTGATAAGCAGACACTGTCTTGAATTGTCCTATTGTCATATTCTCGTGATAAGCAGACACTGTCTTGAATTGTCCTATTGTCATATTCTCGTGATAAGCAGACACTGTCTTGAATTGTCCTATTATCATATTCTCGTGATAAGCAGACACTGTCTTGAATTGTCCTATTGTCATATTCTCGTGATAAACAAACAATGTCTTGGATTGACCTATTGTCTTATTCCAGTGATAAACAAACAATGACTTTGATTTTCTATTATCGAAATAAACAGACTACATCTTGGATTACCCTATTGTCCTATTCTCATGATAAGCAAACAATGTCTTGGATTGTGTTATTCTCGTGATGAACGGACAATGAACTGTTTGTCATATTCTGATGATTAACAGACAATGTCTTGGATTGTCCTACAACCTATTGTCCTATTATAGTTTTAAACAGACAATGAATTGGATTTCCTATTCTCGTAATAAACAGACAACATCTTGGATTGTCCTATTTTCCTATTCTCGTGATAAACAGACAATGACTTGGATTTTCCTATTGTCCTTTTCTCGAGATAAACAGACAATGACCTGGATTTTTCTATTTTCCTATTCTCGTGATAAACAGGAAATGACTTAGATTGTCCTATTTCCTATTCTCGTGATAAACAGACAATGTCTTGGATTGTCCTATTTTCCTACTCTAGTGATAGACATATAATGACTTGAACTTTCCTGTTGTCCTATTCCAGTGATAAACAGACAATGACTTGGATTTCCTATTCTCGTAATAAACAGACAATATCTTGGATTGTTTTATTTTCCTATTCCCGTGATAAACAGACAATGTCTTGGATTGTCCTATTTTCCTATTCTCGTGATAAACAGACAATGTCTTGGATTGTCCTATTTTCCTACTCTAGTGATAGACATATAATGACTTGAACTTTCCTGTTGTCCTATTCCAGTGATAAACAGACAATATCTTGCATTGTTTTATTTTCCTATTCCCGTGATAAACAGACAATGTCTTGGATTGTCCTATTTTCCTATTCTCGTGATAAACAGACAATGACTTGAACTTTCCTGTTGTCCTATTTCAGTGATAAACAGACAATGACTTGGATTTCCTATTCTCGTAATAAACAGACAATATCTTGGATTGTTTTATTTTCCTATTCCCGTGATAAACAGACAATGTCTTGGATTGTCATATTTTCCTATTCCAGTGATAAACAGCCAATGACTTGGATTTCCTATTCTCGTAATAAACAGACAATATCTTGGATTGTTTTATTTTCCTATTCCCTTGATAAACAGACAATGTCTTGGATTGTCCTATTTTCCTATTCTCGTGATAAACAAACAATGTCTTGGATTGTCCTATTTTCCTATTCCCGTGATAAACAAGAAATGACTTGGATTGTCCTTATTCCTATTCTCGTGATAAACAGACAATGACATGGATTGTCTCATTTTCCTATTATCGTGATAAACGGACAATGACTTGGATTGTCCTATTATCTGCTGGCAACGAATTGGACTGTCCTATTCTCGTGATAAACATACAATGACTTGGATTGTCTTATTATCCTTTCATGTAATCAAATCCAGTTCGACAAACAGTAGATCGTTTCAGTACCATTTTGGACACCATTCTATAATAACATGCACGTACACGTTCATTAGTTTGTGTTGCTGAATTACATTTGCAGACAGGTTTCTTCCATATGTATTACCACGCTGTAAATAGCAAGACAATATCAACTGTGGTGTTCACACATGCGCATCTTAGTGTGAACGCTTCTTGAAAGGAGTAGACGGGACATCACTTGTATCAAACTTTCAATTTAATTTAAAACTTTTAAGATTGAAACATGTTCAAGTATTCTAGGCACTTCATTGTTATTGCAATGATTCTGATTCAGTCATCACATACTCAGGAACCACAATGTTCTAAGTACGACTTTTTAGAGAAACTACTTGAGAAAGTCATAAGAATGGAGATTAGCTTCGAAGCCATGCGAAAGGAAATGCAGCATACACAGGAAATCATAGGTGCTGAAATGAAAGCTACTAAAGCGAGCGTTAATCTGGGTCTTGCTGCTCTTGTAGAAGACAGGGAGACAATCAAGAAAGAATTGTCTGAATTAAAGGTGACTCAGACGAATCAATTGAATGAAAAGACAAAACCGATGGAGGGAACTTTCAATCAGCAGCAGGGGATTATCACCAGAATGTCGGAGGATTTAAGGAAGACGGAAAACAACACCATTCAGAAAATAATTGGTAAATAACAATTATAATTATACATTTTGTAAACAAATATAGTTAAACCTTAAATCCTAATTAAATAATCACGCGTATCCATACCATCTTCATTTAATATGGTATTAAACCGTTAAACAATTGAATAATAACGTTTTTAAAATATGAGTGTTACTGCTTACATATTTTTCAAAAATAATTGGTTAGGTTCATCAATGTAAATGTAGTTACAGTGACTACAAGAAATAGTTCGATCGGTAAGGATGTTGCTGTTGTTTATCCTCCGTATATCTACTACCGGTGAATATCATCTACCGGTGTTATCCGATATATCCACACAGAAATATTTCAGATACCCACCTTGGATAAAAACGGAAGAGACAATATGACACCAATCTCATCCAAAACATATTAAAAAAATATAATTAAAAATGTTTAGTTCGTAAAATAAATAGAAGGGAAAAAACGAGAAAATTAATTTAAAAAAACAACAACAGAAAGATAAAAAAAAAAAAAAGCTTAATATTATTTTTTTTTGTGTTTATATCCTTAAATGTGTCCACAAATTGTATCCTGACAACTCAAACCACGATTTATGACAGACAATAATGCTTCAGGCAGATTTCTACTATTACACCGGTGGTATATATATAGCTCATTGCAGGGCAGGTGCGCGACATGGTAAGCATCAGGGCTGCATTGTATTGCCGATTACGTCCTACAGTCTACTTAAAATAAACTCTAGAAAGTCTATAATATATTGCACTATGTAGTATTCGTTGAGCTAATAAATATTAAGACCACTGGTAGATGACATGACCAGGATACGTTTTATTTCTTCCCGCAGCCTCGCTTCATTAAAAGGACGTGTCTACGTGGTGGCGCCATGGAATTTTCACGCCTAAATGATGGGTTTCCCCAACCCACTTATTCGCTCGTTTAATACATGGCGCCAACATAACATTTTATTGTTACATATATGTGTTTTTATTACATATATGTCTTTATTGTACTTTTAATTATATATGATTTTAATATGTAATATGTCGTATATTTCACATAAAAAACCCGTATAAAGTCAAATGCCAATAAAACGGATGAACTACACGCTCCGTTAAATTTAGTGAAATAACGCGCCGTATTTTAGACATTGATTTCAGAGTAATCATTATTCATACACATACAACATACACACCGCAAATAAACAACTTTCATCAAAGAGTACATTCATGCACATGCATTTTAAGAAACATTTATTTTAATAATACCATACGGCCATGTCAATACCATATCAGGATATTTGTTATAACTCTATAGTACTTCACAAAATAAATTTTCTCATTACTTCTGCTTTCAGTGCATTTATCAAACATAAGCACAAATATAGCACAAATATAATCTGCCGACGAATAATGACGAAAACGTACACCATATTCGAATGTGCAACAACGAATTTATTTATTTTGTTTTGACCAAAATATATATATAACTCCAGCACATTGTTTTAACCTATGTTGTGATTGTGTCCTCAGTGAGATTTGAGGTTAAAGCAGAACTTGGTCCTAAATCAACAAATCCGTTTTTGATATGTTTTTAAGTATTAAATATCATTATAAATACGATTATTACTATGCCATTGATGTATGTTCAGTAACAATATGTGTTTAAAGATAAAAATCGAACAGGCGAACAGGCATTGCTAAATATCGAAAAAAATCTAAGGGGAAAAACTCTTGCGCGAATTACCGGAAGTGACGTCATTGGGAACAAACTATTTTTTGTTTACATTGAGACTAAACGCTAAACAGTATACCTTGTGTGAAAATGCGAGCATTAAGCGATCATGATACCGAGTCAGAGGAAATGCTCGTGATAAGACGGTTACACAATGTGCAACCTTACGATTTTGAGCCAGAATACGTGTCTGAGGACGAAAAATACATCGGATTCATCAACTGATGATGAAGTCGAACGCGGTGCAAATGGAGAGCTTCTAAAGACTATCGTGTCATGTCATTCGTTACGTTCAGCGGTTCATTACACTATTCACTAATCTAACAAAATAGTGTCATTATACACTGACAGCAACAACAAACAAAAAACAAAGTAAACATTGTTTCCATCGAAATCTGACAGTAAGTCACCCGCAACACTGCAATATCTTGGTACATACACAATAACCGCGAAATGTAGTATATTCCGAATGAATGGACCTGGTCTAAATACGAGCGTCAGATTTTTTTTGCCGACAAGTAGATATGGAACAAATATATTTATTAGATATTATCCATAATTGATAAAAAAAAATGAATGAAAACAATAATAAATGAAACAGCATATAATTTCTATAGTATTATATACTTGCCATAAGTCGCCATTAACACCAAACACTCTAGGAGCGGTGTTTGTAATATGACACGCTCTCTAGTCTCCACTGCCCCCAAATATCAATACAGACTAATCAAATACTGCGGTGCACTATTGAAGTACAGCCTAATTAGGGTACATACGTCGGTATATCACAAAAGCACGCACCATTTAGGGAAACCTAGTTTTATGATATATTTCCTGTTTATTGCAATTACTTGAGCGGTGTAATACAACCGAGGGCAGACGCGTATTGCACAAGACGGATATATCACATGATATGCGAGGTCTAATTGTCGCGCACAAAGACAGAAAAATACTATGATTTAAATAATATAGCCAAATGTATTATGAGCACGATATAGACAGTTAGTAAGTATACTTACTCATGTATACTTACTCCTGATATACAGATCGAAAACAGACCAAATATATGAAATTACCATAATATAAAGTATATTATTCTATTATACTTGTTTTACTTATTGCACGAGCTAAGAGGCGTTATTGTTGTTGCTTTGCATAAAACATTACTGAATTAATATAAAAGCTAGTAATATTATTAATTTTCTGCCTTGTAATAGATATCCATGAAACATTTTGTATTTTTTTTCAAATCCATAGACCTATATATGTTGATAATATATATTTATAACACTATTGGCAGAAGGGGTTTATAATTTAAAATTTCGGATCAAAGACACAGTGTTTATTTCACCGGATTCATTTAAATTTATATGCTGAACGTTCTTAGCAATATTTTAAAAAATGACGGCTGCATATTATTAGCGCCGTCAACTCTTCATTGATTCACGTAAAGACGCATGCTTCTAATTCAACAGCTAAACATTCACGGTGTATATAAAGATCTAAGACTATACACCTTTCTTCAAATTATCATACGTATACCCGGTGAGGTGCTAAGATAATTGAACATAAATTTCAATCTTACTTCATGTATGAATTTCCTCCTCAACGCCGGTCGAATAGGCGAATACAACTTGCTTGGAGACGACGGGGTAATGCACTTCTCATTTTTATAGTCAAATATCGTTGGTACCGCTGTTGATTTTAATATGCATGGCCTTTTGTTCTCCAAATTCAAAGATAATGAAACCAAAGGATGGACTTCCCACGAAGTCAACTCAAAATGTTTGCTACAAACTCGCGCGTCTTTCGTAGGTTCCCACTTTCTCGACGAGTGGGGCGATTTTCTTCGGTAACGGTCTAACCACACTTCAGATCTTAATATATCATTATCTCGATTAGGGAAACGAAACAAACTTAGGTTATTATCTTGTCCTTCTTTATGCAAACGTTTTCATCCAGCAACAGCAAACGGCATTTTTAACAAGTACCATAAATTGTAATCCTACATAGACAATACTATACAACTCAATGCGACACGGCTAATCGTTTGGTACCAATGACGTCACAGGATCACGTGACACTTACCAGGGCGAAACTCGAAGCGTGTGCGCTATGAGATAAAATTGGCTACTGTGAGAAAACGGGACAACCAATAAGTGTAAGATTTGAACAGATTGTATATTATATATATATATTTCCGAATATGTACTCAAAAAACACGCCATATTTCACCTTTAATGCTTTCTTTCGTGAACATGAATAAAGGGACGTCTGTGTATTAAAACAAGCTTTTACTCTCTAGATTTTTTCACAAAGTATCTATACGTTTACGATCATTGCAACAAATTAACTATTCTTAAATAGTAGAGGTTATTTTATTTACAGATTAGGCCTTTATTTTTTATTATTCGTTTTACGAACCAGTGAGACAGAGAAGTGCCGTAGGAGGAGGGGAAAATATTAATACAAATTTGGGAAAGCTACTTTTTATATCGTTGGTAAGGAAACTAGAATAAGCTTCTGGAGGAGTTAAACTTAAAAACGGTCAAATGGCCTACGGAAAAGTAAAATTCCTATTTTTGTTTTATCGCAAGAGTTCGTAAAACGAATACTCACATAAAATTGCCTTATAGAGTTCTGAATTAAACAAGCAATTCCTTAATAATAATAGCATAATTTTACTAATGTTAAAATGATTTCGACATTAACAGTTGTTTTATACTATTTTATAAATGCTATCAATAACACGTGATAAGAGTAACTGCATATCCTCTAGCTAAAGTAGATATAAAAGTCGAACAGGAAATACAGCATTCAAGGACCACAGTCAACCAAAAGCACGCAAAGAAGCTTTAAAGATAAAACTGGATCTATGAATGTCATACAATCCCTGTGGGATGAAAAGATAACAACATTGATTGGATGCACAGGGATACGTTTTACGGTCGCCACACGGCACAAACAACACTATTGTGACAGCTAGTTAGCAAGTCAGTTACCAATTGGAATATGTTTTACATGTCTGTTGTACACTTTCTGCAATGTGCTACCAAATATGCATGTGTTACTTTCTGATATGAATTATGTTGTAGAAGGAAAAGTATAACACATATTTAAACACACACGAATTAAGTTGTAGGATGTAAGGATCCTACATGTACTTACACAAATAAACCAAATATGTTTTTGTTGTTTCTTTTGTGTTTTTGTTTTTCAATATATTTGTATTAGAGATAGAATATTTATCGACCCATGCTTTTGTTACCAGAATGTGAACCTCTTCTTTTAGTCATAACATATAAAGAAATAACACTTAAAAACAGTATACTAATTTTCCATGAAGCTTGCTTATCATATATTGCAATGTAAACACCTTACACTGTGTGTCTATTATATACGATAGCAATAAGTAATACAAGAGAGGTATGCAAAAGCGTTTCTATTAAACGTGTTAGTTATGTAAACATGTCAAATATTAACCCTGCAATCATGAGTGGTGTGTTTTCGACTACCAGTCGACTATACTACATACCGTGTACCCCAGTTCACTGGGAGTAGGTCGGAGGTTGACCTGCAAAATAAGTTGGAAACCGATTACCGAGGGAAGGTTGATAGCCTAGTCCAAGATGTCCAGTCACGTATTTATTTCTCAATAGTTCAACTTTGTTTTGTTCAAAAGTTGTGTAAACTATATATACGTGAAGGTATTACAAGTGTTTTGTAAAACATGTAAAACGCTCTGGCAATATATATTAACAGTGTATTTAGAAAACTGTATGTAATATGCTTTATTAGTTTATAATCATAGGTTTATATAATTAATATATCTTTAACATTATTTCCTCTGATATTCAACATTGTTATTCTTATTTCAGACGTTGCCAGGACACCAAGCATAGCCTTCAGAGCCAAGATGACTACCAGTATCACAGTTTCCCCCAGTTCAAACTCTTGTTTTTCCACATGTGAATTTAAATAACGGTAGTGGCTATGATTCCACATATGGGCATTTCACGGCACCGGTCAATGGAATCTATCTCTTTACGGTTCAGTTGTGTGTTGGTGGTGGCAAGACTATGGTTGTTAATCTTGTTGTCGACAATGTGACCTATAATAAGGCAGTATTGAAGGATGACAGTTCTGTGTGTTATACAGTGACCGATCTTGTTCTCCTTGGTGAGGAAATGAAAGTCTGTATCACGTGTGCGTCTGGTGGTTCATCACTACTTACACTGGGTAACGATATATACCGACACAGTATGTTCGCTGGTGTATTACTGTAACTTGTTAATATTCCCAACCTGTTAATACTATATAATTATGACATAGTACTGGAACACGAGGTAATGAATACAGATTACCTAATTAATATTTCAAATGAGTTTATGTATTTTGCGATAGAAAACCTGTATTCGTATCTGTGTTTTCGGATATTCTTGAAATTTGGTTTGTTTTATGTTTGCCAAACTGCTGTTTACGTATATAGTTACAATACAATAAGCCTGTATTTTCCTAGTTGTTTGCATTATTCAATTGAAATGGCTTTGATACAACATCCGGTCTGTTCACGGCGTCAGTCAACGGAATGTATTTATTTGCAGTTCAGTTGTGTGTGTGTGGTTGAGTGTACAATCTAGCCATATCTTGTTGTCGACAAGTTAGCCTATAACTTGGAAGTCTTACAGAGTAATAACTATTGAAAGGTGGATCGGTTGGAAGCAACAAACACCAACAAAATAGATATGTATTTTACACTATACGATCTTGTTCTCCTTGGTCTGTGTCCCCTATACGTCCAGGGTAATTTAAGAGATGAATGGCCACACTTTTTTTTATTATTATCAATAAACACATTTAACTCTTAAACATCATATGAACAGTTCTTGATAGTCTCGGAGAGTAACATATATTGAAAACCGATATAAGTTGTAAAAATAGGTATTAATTGCATGACGTAGAAACTACTTACACCACTGCGTGACTGCACGGGGACATGGGGTAAATCTGAATTGTATAGCGGCACAACTATTGCCAGATAATTGATAAATACATTTACCTGTGGATTAATTTACCTGTTCAAAGTTTTTTACGTCATCAAATAAAATCTTATTCTCGCTTTTCACAGATATTGCAATGTGTGAATGGTAAATAACTAGTGTTGTGTATTGATTTCGATTTAAATTAACATAAACATGTTCATGAAACAAAACATGGCCGTCAAACATTAGGAAAAGCACCTCTCACGCGCCCAAGCACCAGCGTAAGATGTATTCTACTTCAAAGCCATCTACATTGGGTCAATGATCTCAACGGACAGGTAAAAATAACACTACTTATTCGTAGCACGGGGATACCTTTTACAACGCCACAATTATAATTTTTCAATTTTGTTTAAGTTGAATATTACCCATAACAGAAATAAGTATAAAAGTCGAACAGGAAATGCAGCTTTCACAGAACACAGTAAATCCCAAAACACGCAAAAGGACAAACATGAATGGCAATGTTCAAAAATAATGGAGGCATATGCAATCACAAACAAAAATGGTTGACAATAGGGCTACCGCCTTGGAACGGTCAGTGGCAAAAAAGGCCGGTGCGGGGTTTAAACCAGGTGCTAGCGTGTACCAAACCTCACACTCACCCTACTGTCATCCCAATAAAACGGGAGTGTAAATAAAGAAATCCCCACCATGAACTATTCAAACCTGTATAACGGCGTATCTGTTCGCGTATATTCTCAAAATTGCGTATGAGAAAAAGGGTCCTATATAAATCACTGCAACCAAACGCAATAACAACGTAGGTCCGCACTGCACCACAAACAAATAGAAAATTGAATGTACAATGAATAGGATAATACACAACACAAGAGTGGTGAAGACAGTGTTACCGACTTGGAACGGTCAGTAGGCAGTGGTTAGCTTAAATCGATTTTTACGTGTACACACCATCGATATTATCTTGTCTTCAGCGCTCAAAGAGCTTTATTACGTCCATTACCCAATGGACGCGGTCTCCGAGTAGACGCAAACGGCCGCATTACACAGCGTGCTCAGCGTCAGCAGCAGGAACAAATGGACCAATAGGAATCATCCCGTCATAATGAATCTGTCAACATAGCGCATCTTAATGTTTGTTTTTGGACAACTGAAAATAATGTTTTACACAAAATCTTGTTACATGTGTTAACGCAGATATATTCTCTACATGTGAATCCCACTTAGCAAATAATGAAATTATTAACGTACCTGATTATGTTTGGTATGGATTTAGTCGTAGAGATATACATAGACATGCCCAAAACCCTCTGGCGGATTAGCAATACTTGTAAACCGCCGCATCTGTGAAAACTTTGATATTTTTATTATTGATAAAACTTACGATGGACTATTAGGTGTAAAGTTAGCACATACGACATGCGAGTATGATATTGTGGTATATTCGTGCTATCTACCACCGGAAAACTCTACGCGAGGTCGCGATGCACAAGGTTTTTTCTCGCAACTTCTTGCCCAAATATACATGAATAGTGAGACTCACAGTATCTTTATCGCAGCAGATTTTAACGCTCGTATTGGCTCTTTATCTGACATTTTGAGTGATATTGATACTATTCCCACACGAGACCCAATTGATCAATCTATTAACCAGCATGGACATGGGTTTTTAAATGAATTTAAGTGCTGCGTGCTTAACGGTAGATTTGAGAGTAAAAATGACAATGTTACAGCAATATCCCGGAAAGGTAAAGCCGTAGTGGATTATTTATGTGTGCCACACGATGTTATTCATAAATGCTCTAATTTTCAGACGTTAACTGTTCATTCTATTGTTAAAAGTCACAGTCTGCACGGGGTACTTAGTGAAAGATCAAGATTACCTCATCACAGTGTTCTCTTAACCCAATTTGATTTGTCTGAGTGCGGGAAATTAAATGAAATACATTGTATTGTCATAAAGTTGTTCCTCCCCGTTTCAAACTGAATAGAATTCAAGAAGATTTTATGGATAGTGAGATGTCGAAAACTGCTTTAATAAACAATAAATTTATACCTCATTTGCATATCCCACTCTTTGTTTAATGTGAAGTCATCCGGTCCATAAAGTTGCATATTGACCGGGCGCCCGGTCCGATAGCTATACTAACGGACGTGTGAAAAAAACGACGTCAAAATAAATCATAAAATGTATTGATTTAATTTGTTGGTCAGATTCGGTATAACAAATAATGTATGGTGCTTCGGTCCATATGAAGTTTATGGACTGGGCAGTCAGACCTAGAACGTTATATGGACCTCAGCTTCGCTTCGGTCCATATACCATTCTAGGTCTGACTGCCCAGTCCATAAACTTGCACATGGACCTCAGCACCATACATTATCTGTTAATTATTTCACGCATTGAACGTTGTAGAGTTACACAGATTGATATTGATGGCATATATGAAAGCTTGTGTGACGTCATTATACGAGAAATGAAAGCAAATATTATTCAATATAGCTCGTCTAAAAGTATAAATAAACGTCTGAAAACCAGAAAACCAAACTGGAACCAAACTCTAACAGAACTTTGGAATGACCTACGTAATATAGAACGCCAATTTGTACGTTGTAAGCACATCAGAAATATCAAAACAGCTTTACGTAGAAACTACATTGAAACGAGAATCGTTTTTGATAAAACATTAAGGCGTACGGAACGCGCTCATAGACTGACTGTCGCACTTGAAATCAATGACATATCTTCCAACAACCCTAATGATTTCTGGGATAAAATAAAAAAAACTAGGTCCACGATCTTATAATTATGTTCCCATTGAAGTAGTCGATAGCAATGGAATTGCATCGAACGACGAAAATACTGTTTTCAATAAATGGAAGCTAGATTTTGAAAACCTGTATAATTGTTCAAACAATGACTGCTTTTATTGATCTACGGAAATGCTTTGACTATATAGATTAAGACATGATACTGCATAAGATACTGTTAAATCACATAGATGGTAACATGTCTAACTGTATTAGAAGAATATATACTCAGTATATATCATGTGTTCGCATTAACAACAAACTAACTGAGTGGTTTGACTGTAATACGGGCGTGAAGCAAGGGGGATAATGTCTCGCCAACATATTCGCTAATGACCTTGTGAAAGAGGTCAATGACCTTGACCTGGGTATCGATATTGGTGGATCAACTGTCCATATTAATGTACGCGGATGACATTTGTTTGGTGTCTAAGTCGGAAAATGATCTGCAAACTATGATTGATACCTTACATAAGTGGTGCAAAAAGTGGAGAGTCCTTATAAATACGGACAAATCCAATTTATGCATTTTCGAAAAGGACGAACTAACCGAACAAAACATGTGTTTACCATAGGTAATAACATCTTAGAAACAGTTGACAAATATAAATATCGTGGCGTTATATTTTAAGACAAAAATGATTTTTCCTACCATTGTGAAGCTCTGGCAAAAGGTGCAGCCCGCGCTTTAGACAAAATTATTGCAACTGTACATAATTACAAAGATATTGGATTCAAAACGTTTAATAAATTATACGAATCATGCGTTATACCAATCCTAGACTATTGTGCTGCCGTGTGGGGATTTAAACAATACCAAGCTATAGACAATATCCAGTATCGTGCTTTACGGTACTTTCTTGGAGTTCTCAGATTTGCCCCGAAACTTGCCATTACTGGAGATACAGGTTGGCTCCCGAGTAACTATCGCCGCTGGGTAATGATGTTTTGCTATTGGAACAGATTAATTATGTTTGACGATAATAGACTTACAAATCGAGTTTTCGACTTGGTATACACGCGATGTCGAAATAATTGGTGCAGTGATTTAAAATCCGTTATGTTAAAACTAAATGTTGTTGAACATTTTGAAAGGAAAACATTGGTGAATATGACACAGTAAAAAGTCCAATTGTTGAATATTATTCGGATATTTGGAAAACTGACATAAGACAATTGCCTAACTTAAGAACATATGTAACATGTAAAGATCAGTTTGAATGTGAACGATATACACTGTTAAATTTGAGCAGACATGAACGATCGATGCTTGCTCAATTTAGGTGCGGTGTTCCTCTATTAAGGTTGGAGACTGGGCGTTACGTCGGAGAGCTTCCTGAACAAAGACTTTGCAGATTTTGCAATGACACTCAAATTGAGAATGAGATCCATTTTTAGTTAAATGTTCTTTCTATAATGATATAAGAGAAGATGTATTTTATGAACAATTAATTGATTTGCAATTTATTATGAACGAACCTGACAAACTCATATATCTAGTTAAGAACTTTCCTAGAAAAGTTGCTAAATATTTAGTGAAAGCATTCCTCAGAAGACAAAATACCATCTAAGGAAATTAAACATTTTACTTATATATATAATGCAGTTCATACTAAGTTATTATAATTATGCTATAAAACATCATGACATTAACTCAGTTGACTCAAATCGGGAGGATGAATACATGACATTTAGTCTTACTGCCATTTATAATAATTATACTTTTATTTTATATTCTCGCATTTTATATTTAACTTAAATTGATATGAGTATGATGAGGAAATATGTAACAATAAAGTATAAATTAGCGACGATAAAAGTATATGTTATTGCAAAAATAGATAAACATATATTAAATTAGAAACAACTCAGGATGTATCCAGAATTGGTCTGAACCAAGGCAGTTGTAATAAAGGAGAAAAACAATCTAGGGTACGACCAGAAAACCTGATGGACGAAGTTTCATGCAACAACCTACCCTTTTGGGGTTTCAGAGGTGCAGTTAAAGAGTCCCACGAGGTTGTCCGGTCATTTGTTTATTTTTTTAAATTTGTTTTCTAGGCAAAAACGACGTATACATATATATTTACAATACAAGTGTTAATTATGATAATAATAGCAAGCAATTTGTGTTTTTTTGTATATTACTAACTGTTGATTATATTTCAGCAATAATATATTCACACCAATGATAGAATCACGAAGAAAATTTTGCAAACTCAAAATTGTATTTAAATATATGCAAACAGGTTTAAAATCAAAATGATACTGGATTAATAAAACGAGAGGCTAATGTTAATGCTTGATAAAAACTTCAAGATGTGTCCCTTTAAACCATTTAATATTAAAAGTCCACATATATTTACAGCTGTAATTTTGAAAGTTGTCCCCGTGTCAAAACAGCCATCATATGTACTTCACGTAGTAATGATATCAGTAGGAGTTGCTTTCCACTTAAAATCGTATGACTATAACCTTAACATCAGTG
This sequence comes from Cyrtodaria siliqua, assembly GCA_037043455.1. Taxonomy (NCBI): domain Eukaryota; kingdom Metazoa; phylum Mollusca; class Bivalvia; order Adapedonta; family Hiatellidae; genus Cyrtodaria; species Cyrtodaria siliqua. The sequence continues at coordinate 134,883 of JAWPHD010002392.1, forward strand.
TGGTGTGATTGCTTCACTATTTGTCAAAATAAAGAGTCACAATCAAGGCAAAATATAAAACAATAACCAATATTTTAAAATATTCAAAAATATGTATTTTAACTAAAAGAAAACAAGGCATCTGTCTAACAAACTTGTAGAATTTCAGAAACCAAATATACCTATTTACGTAACCAACATATATTCATGTTAAGTATTATTATGTAATCTACGTTACAAAGTATTCATCTCCTACAATTTACAAAGATAATGAATTTAAAATGAAAATTCGAACTGAAATACAACTAATTGTAACAATGAATTCCTGTACTAATAAAGTGAGAGATTTTGAGGCCAAGTAGCATCAAGCGCTAGTAAAATGAGAAGTAATGAGAAGAAACAATAACCAGTCGGCAACAAACAACATGATAAGCAATTAAATCCCTAGGTGGGTATAACATTTGCGATTATGTTTGAGCGAAACAATGAGAATCAAACAAAACAAATATATATCGTATATTTTAAGGGGCATCTGTCGGAGTGGGGTGGGGTGGGTCGACGTAGAATATTTTAAGCGTTTTTATCCCCAATTTTAGGAGATAAACGTAGCGAATTTTTATGGCGAAACAAATACATTTTCAACCACCTCACCCGGATCCACGCATATTAAATTACGAGCAATGTGAAACTATGCCAAAACCGCCATTACAAAGCTGCGTCTGGTAACAGTTTGCTCAACGTTATTAAACCTGCATAGTGAAATTCTCTCTATAACACCTAACACCCACGCAACGTCTGCATCAAAAGTGCATGCCGTTACAACTTAACGTTTTGAAAAAAAATAGACATGTATATACAGATAAGGGAGATCCTTTGGAAGCAACAAACACAACCAAGATAATAAAGTAGCAGATTGGGTTTTATTGACTCTGTTCATGAGAGATAAAATAAGAAGCAACACCTTTCATGTCCCCTATCACGGGATTTAGCGGTATTCTATTTGATATCTACTTAAAAGGCACCTATATTGGGCTCGTTGATCCCATAGGACCAGGACCAGTAAGATTAACACTACATTAAGCGATAGGATTGCTGACCTATTTGTTTAAAACAATGCTTCATTTGACACGCACGTATATCAATATATATGTCCTGATGACACGCCAGCTTTATTTTATGAGATAGAAAGTCGAATTATATTGAATTATACTCTTTAACATTTTATTAACGCGTCTGTAAGTTTATCAATATGAGATAAATATCCTAATATAACACGTAGAAGGGATCTTGCAAACAGTCAAAACAAAATTAGAAAGTTAGAACGATTGTACAAAGCAGTGCTGCTGTAGCCACGCAAGTATGGATATAAAAATTGAACAGGAAAAGCAGCATTCAAGGACGACAGTCAACCACAAACACACACAGAAACAAAAAACAACTTTAAAGATGAATAAAATGCCAAACAAGACATCACAAACACAAAAAGGTTGACAATAGGGCTACCGCCTTGGAACGGTCAGTGGCAAACAAGTCCGCTGGAGGTTTAAACCAGGTTCTATGGTGCACCAAACCTCACACTTGCCCTACTGTCAACCCAATAAAACGCGACAGTGTAAATAAAGAAATCCCCGCCATGAACTATTCTCTAACCAACAAGGCAGCATTAATAGGCAATATACGTCAAACACAAAGATGCTCGTGTATATATAAATACAAAAAAAACAATAGACTAGAAAGCCACAAAGCAGATAGTCAATGACTTGGCAGAAACCAGAGCAACAAGAGAATAAACCATTGAGGGCACGACAGACAAGACTGCAGACAAGACTGCAGACAAACATCAAACGTCACCGTCCTTTTGGCTTTTGGTAGACGTCATCATAGGGTATACAGCTTGTCCGGTCATCGTACAATTAAGGAGGAAGCCATAATGGCAAACTAGTGGGTCCACCACGAAGCATGCAGTGCGTTGCAAAATAATAGGGTCATAACCTCTTTTGATAAACCTTTTAACAAGTTTAACAAAGATAGTATGAAAGTGATCATGACCAAGAATCTTACGAAGTTTATAAATCACGTCACCATATAATCAGGTTGTGATAGTCCTTTTCGCAGAAGAGTTCTTAAATACTTTTATATTTGGAAAGAAGATCAGGGTTACGATAATAACATTTTGCAAAGGTTTTACTCAGTGTTCTTTGGTCGACTACCTAGAGGTAAAAAAGAATAAATAACCTTAATGCAATGTTGCTGTAGGACGGGGTGGCGTTTGCCTTGGTGTTGCTTAGGGTCTGGCTACGGCATTGTAAAGAAAGGGCTGCCAGTACTACGTAAGAAAGAAATGATAACGTAATGTACATGTATGAGTCCTTACATTGCCGTACTGAATGGTTGTCCAATATTACTCGAATAAGTAATTATAAATTCTTTGATTCAAAGTATTTTTTCTTCATATTATTAAATGAAATGAAGTGATTGTCTAAACCGTCTAATATATTCGACATCAACACTAATCTAGTTGTATTCATTGTAATCATTGACCTACATGTAGCCTCGGTCACCGGCCTGCCTCTATATTCGACATCAACACTAATATAGTTGTATTCATTGTAACCATTTAAATCTAGCCTCGGTCACCAGGCATGCTTCTGATTTCTTCGCTACGAATGATCTTCAGAACCAAGTCCTTGTTAAAACGGAAGTTTGAAATCGCCCCTCATATTCGGTCATGTTTATTTACAACATAACGTCTGAAACGTCGACTTTATGTGTGTGAAAAAAAACGTGCGAATAAGATATCTGTAGGACATATGCATGAAACGGTATTGGCAGGCTGAGATTAAATTAAAACTAAATATCGTTTGAAGCCGTTTTGCGTAACATACCAGATACCAGCTTTAATTTGTTATTCGTCCACGTAAGCTGTAAGGAGTGGAAAGAATAAAATGATATGGCAATTACCCACAAATAACGATGAACTACAGAGGATGTTTATACGAACAGACATGATGTTGATAAACAATTACACTAAACAGTATTAACCATACATTCAGCTGATAGATCGTTTTTAGCTCTACTGGTTGAATTATGAATTAGTTTAAGATTCCATTCATAATTTAAAAGTTCTTTTAAAGATGTTTTTCTCTAAACTATTTTCCAAATGTGAGCTTTATATTAGGCTGTTTTCCAGAGAAATGATATGTTAAATGAAATTGATTTAAACCATGTATGAATACAAATAATAAAAACGAGAAAAACAGAAATCACAGCACCCAAACGCAATGGCACCGAAGTTCCGCACTGAACCACAAACAAAGAGCAAATTAACTATACAATGAAAAGGACAATACACAACACAAAACAGTGGCAAAGACAGGGTTTCGTACTATGAACGAGTCAATAGGCAATATAGCCCACTGGTTAGCTTAAATCGATTTTAATTGTGCACAACAAAATTACCATGTCCTGTCTCAAATTGACAAGACTGTGTTCATAAAAGTATATCCCATCAAAAGGATTTTTTTGACAATAAAATCCACATCATTTAGAAATAAGAAAACGATACACGTATGTTTTATTGTAAATACATTCTAATGCGAATGTATTTACTTTAATTTTGTTTGGTTTAAACATATTTTATTTTTCAATGATATACATTTCATATATACATTGTACAATCATATTAAAGGATTAGAACGAAAGCAAACTGAATTCTTCACCTAATTTTGTTTAAAACAAGTACATGTAGAATCGTATGAGCAACATGTTTGCTTCGACTTAACACAGAATGGCATAGATTCGTCGATTTCTGTGGTTTTATGTTGTTTACTTCGAGAATGGAGAGGTTTATACGTTGAGGCAGCAATTTTAGGATATGGATATTGTTGTAGCATTGCCTTTTGTTTGTTTTGAAGTATTTATTTCCTGCATGGCAATACATTCTGGAAGATTCCAAGAACGATCCATTTTGACCCTACTGGAGGTAAGAAATATAAAAAGATCGGACAGGGAAAGTAGCATTCAAGGAAGACAGTCAACCACAAAACACAGAAACAAACACGCAAACAGACACACACTGTCCTGTTTTAATGGGATGACAGTAGGGTAAGTGTGAGGTTTGGTGCACCCTAGACCGGTTTAAACCCCCAGTGGCCTACTTTGCCACTGACCGTTCCAAGGCGGTAGCCCTATTGTCAACCCTTTTGTGTTTGTGATGTCGTTTGCATTTTTTATTACTTTTGCCTTCTCGTTTGTCTGTTTGCGTGTTTGTTTTTGTGTTTTGTTGTTGACTGTCGTCCTTGAATGCTGCTTTCCCTTTCCGATATTTTTATATTTCTTGCTGTGTGGCGGCCGAAAAACGTCGCCCCGACTACAAATCACTAGTGTTATTACTTACTGGTCGTTTTGTTTCAACAATCACAATATGTGTGGCTTTAAAGTAGAATATCGCTCAAGACGTTGCTAGGAGGCATGAGAGGTGTTGCATTTTGCATTACCTTTCATGAACAGACTCTATAAAACCGAACCTGCTACTTTTCTCTTTTGTTTATGTTTGTTGCTTCCAAGGGATATCCTTTTCAGTATTTATTTAATTATTTTGTTATAAAGGTTTTAATTAGTCGAAACATTGTGAGACATGTGTTCGTTCTAAAGACTTTCAAACTATCTCTGTTAGGTGTCTTAATGCATTAGGTGATCCGAGTATTAACATTCATACCCCATCCAACCCCTTCTCCAAGAAGCGAAAACGGGGTTGGCTGGGGTATGAAATATAACCTTAATCTTGGCTTAAAAAGTTTGCATATAAACATTTAATAGGCAATTTTAAACAGGTTATCGCATTTTTGTGGTATTTTTTATTCGAAATATCGTTTATAAAATCCTGTTAATATAAGCTTTCCCATCGTTTAATCGAATTAAGGCGTAACCACGTAATGGGATGGGATAATTATTATTATTATTATTATAGCAAACAAGACAACGAATTGGATTTTCCTACTCTCATATTAAAGTGTAAAACAGACAGTGTCTTGGATTGTCTTATTTTCCCTTCATGTAATCGAATCTAGTTTAACAAACAGTAAATCGTTTCAGTACATTTCCGGATGTCTTGCTACGGTAGCATACACTTTCACGTTTATTTTTTGTAGCTGAATTGCATTTGCAAAAAGGTTCCTTTTCATGCGTTACCACGCCGAAAATAGCAAGCCAATATCGAAGGTGGTGTTGCATGCTCATCATTGTGTTAACTTCTCTTGAAAGGAGTAGACGGAACATCTCTTATATCAAACTTATATTAAATCTAGGTTTGGTTCTCTGAATTACATATTCGAAACATGTTTAAATATTCTTGGCACTTTATTGTTATTGCAATGTTTCTGATTCAGAAAACAAATACACAGGAACCAGAATGTTCTAAGTACGACTTTTTAGAGAAACTACTTGAGAAAGTTATTAGAATGGAGATTAGCTTTGAAGCCATGCGAAAGGAAATGCAGCACACACAGGAAACCATAGGTGCTGAAATGAAAGCTACTAAAGAGAGCGTCAGTCTGGGTCTTTCTGCTCTTGTAGAAGATAGGGTGACAATAAAGAAGGAATTGTCTGAATTAAAGGTGACTGGGACGAATCAATTGAATGAAAAGACTAAAGAAATGGAGGGAACGTTCAATCAGCAGCAGGCGATTATAACCAGAATATCGGAGGATATGAAGAAGATAGAAAACAACACCATCCAGAAAATAATTGGTAAATAACGTTCATCATTAGACATTTTGTATGAGACATATCATCTTTATTTAATATGATATCACACCGTTAAGCAATTGAATAATATTGTTTTCAAAATATGATTGTTACTTATTGAATAAAATGGTTAGGTTCGTCAATGTAATAGTAGTTACAGTAACTATGACGGATACGTGCTCTATATTCGAATGTGCAACCAAGAATATATTCAAATTGTTCCTGACTAAAATATGAGGAAAAGGCAATACATTGTTTTAAAGTATGTTATGACTGTGTCGTCAATGAGAGTTGATGTTCATGCTTCTTTTGGTGAACCTGATGTGTTTGTTGATTTTCATATTAGAACACGTTTTACTATCTTGATTTTATGTTGACAAAGTATCTATACATTTACGATCATTGAAAACAATTAAAATATTTTTATATTAATCATCAATTAATTGGTAATTTCTATTTACCAATTTCAGTGTTTTGAGCAATTCGTTCATATTAGTATCATTGTTTTATTAATGTTTCAGAAATTTCGACAATAACAGTTGTTTCACACTATTTTTATAAATTCTATCAATTAGCACGTGACAATCGTTCCTACATATCATCTTGCAAGTCAGCTACCAGCTGGAACATTGTTTTACATGTATGCAAATTGCTACCAAATATACATCTGTTCTTTTCGGATATGAATGTTGTTGTAGAAGAAACAGTGTAACACATGTTATGTAAACACACTAGATTTAAGCCGATTAGAAACCGATTAACGAAAGAGAGTTTATGACCGAGTCCAAGATGACCAGTCATGGTCAATTGTGTTTTGGTCAAAGTAGCGTAAACTAATATACGCGAAGGTATAATTTTGAAAAACAACCAGGCAGGTTTTATTAACAGTGAATTTATTAAATTATATGTATATGCCTTTTTAGTAATATATCTTTTATTCAGCAAAATTCCAGAAGGTCATAAGACCCATGAGGATAAAATACATATATACAAGGTTGACAGCAGGTACATGCAAATGCTAAATGTACTTAATACAACAGTACTGTATCAATAGCAACGCAATATATAATTGTAAAGCATACAGAAATATAGCAATTCAAGAAATAAATATTGTATATATTTTTCTTATTATTTTTATTACTTATATTATGCTTTTAAATATAGTTTTCATCGCATAAGATGACAAGCATTTAATTCCTAGTTAACTTTATTTTACCGTTTTACAGAACGCAAAAATACACTTAACATAATAAAGCTAACAAATTGAGCACTCTTATCTCAAGGGCTTTAAAAACAAAGACACTCACATGTTTTATAGTTTTTTGATTTTCACCATTTATAAGTTCCAAACATTTAAACATACTTAATTTGGTATTTCCCAGTAATATTTCTGTATATATTTTGTTCTTATCTCATAATATAATCAACATTCAATAACAAAGTGATATTCATCTTCTAGTTTTGCACATGTGACACATGTACGTTCATTTATTTGTATGCTATTCGGTTATTAAGGTTTCAAAACATAGTTTACAATCAATGTGTATACATTTGCTCTGCTTGAATTGTCCAAACGAGAGTGCATATTTGGAATAAAGTTATCATGTAATCTTTGTTTTACATTAAACAAAACTAATTCATTGTTTCCGACACCTTGGAAAAGCCATGCATCCTAAAAATCAAGTGTGACTAATAATTGTTTTAATAAATAATTTTCCTTATTTAGATCTATTTCAGCATCGCTTCTCATCAAATTATAAACATGTTTAACACATTTATTTTCATGACATTCAATGATTTTTATCCAATATTTCAAAATAGTCAAATACATTTGGTTAATTATATTAGTCCTTCCAAGTTCTCCATAGATAAAATCATTTTGTGTACATCTTCCTACACTTAATATTTTTTTTATAAAATAGAGTATGTACTGTTTCAATATTCAAAGCAGAAGAAAATCCCCATACTTCAGATCCATATTTCAGTACCGGAAGTAAAACTTTATCAAATAAATCCAATTTGTGCTTAATAAAGATATTTGTAAAAATATACAGGTATTTCTTCAATTTAAAAATAGCCTTCTGTGCTTGGCCTGCTAATGTGACCTGTGTTTCATTAAATGATCCACCTTGGGTGAAGACAATTCCAAGGTAGCAAAATCACTTAACAATTTCAATTTCATTTTCATCATACATAAATCATAAGTTCCTAGGCAATGAACCAGATTTACGAAAAATGATTACAAGATAAACATAGGTTTATATAATTAACATAACTTAAAATATATTTGCTCTGATATTCAGTAGTGTTATTCTTATTTCAGACGATGCCAGGACACCAAGCATTGCCTTCAGAGCCAAGATGACTTCCAGTATCACAGTTTCACCAGTTCAAACTCTTGTTTTCCCACAGGTGAATTTAAATAATGGTAGTGGCTATGATTCAACATCCGGGCATTTCACGGCACCAGTCAATGGAATGTATCTCCTTACGGTTCGGTTGTGTTTTGAAGGTGGCAAGAGTATGGTTGTAAATTTTGTTGTCGACAATGTGGCCTATAATAAGGCAATCTTGGGGGATAATAGATATGCTGTGTGTTATACAGTGACCGATCTTGTTCTTCTTGGTAAGGGAATGAAAGTCTGGGTCACCTGTGCTCGTGGTTCAACAACACTTACACTCAATAACGATAATACATACCGACAAAATGTGTTCGCTGGTGTGTTACTGTAACTTTTATATTCCCAACTTGTTAATACTATATAATTATGACATGGTACTGGAACACGAGGTAATGAATACAGATTACCTAACTAATGTTTCAAATGAGTTTATGTATATTGGGATAGAAAACCTGTATACCTATCTGTGTTTTCGGATATTCTTGAAATTGTGTATGTTATATGTTTGCCAAACTGCTGTATACGTATATAGTTACAATACAATAAGCCTGTGTTTTCCTAATTGTTTTCATTAATTAGTTAAAATGGCTTTGATTCAACATCCGGGCTGTTCACGGCGTCAGTCAACGGAATGTATCTATTTGCAGTTCAGTTGTGTGCGTGGTTATGTGTGCAATCTAGCCTCATCTTGTTGTCGACAAGTTAGCCTATAATTTGGAAGTCTTACAGAGAAATAACTATTGAAAGGTGGATCGGTTGGAAGCAACAAACACAAACAAAAGTGATATGTATTGCACACTGTACGATCCTGTTCTCCTTGGTCTGTGTCACCTATACGTCCAGGGTAATTTAAGAGATGAATGGCCACACTTTTTGTAGTATTACCAATCATCAAATTTAACTATTAAACATCATATGAACAGTTCTTGATAGTCTCGGAAAGAAACATATATTGAAAACCGATATAAGTTGTATGTACAAATAAGTATTATTTGCATTTCGTAGATACTACTTATACCACTGCGTGACTGCACGGGGAAATGAGGTAAATCTGAATTGTATAGCGGCACAACTATTGCTAGATAATTGATAAATACATTTACCTGTGGATTAATTTACCTTTTCAAAGTTTTCTACGTCATCAAATAAAATCGTATACTCCCTTTTCACAGATATTGCAATGTGTGAAGTGTAAATAACTAGTGTTGTGTATTGATTTCGATTTAAATAAACACAAACATGTTCATGAAACAAAACATGGCCGGAGAACTTTAAGAAGCAGCACCTCTCACGCCCACTAGCACCAGCTTAAGCTGTATTCTACTTCAAGCAACCTACATTGGGTTCAATGATCTCAACGGACAGGTAAAATAACACTACTAATTCATAGCACGGGGATACCTTTTACAACGCCACAATCATCATTTTTCAATTTTGTTTAACATGTATATTACCAATAACAAGCATAAGTATAAAAGTCGAGCAGGAAATGCACTTTCACAGAACACAGTCAATCCCAAAACACGCAAAAAGGACAAACATGAATGGCAATGTTAACAAATAATAAAGGCATATGACATCCCAAACACAAACACGGTTAACAATAGGGCTACTGCCTTGGAACTGTCAGTGGCAAAAAAGACCGGTGGGGGTTTAAACCAGGTTCTAGGGTGCATTAAACCTCACACTCAACCTACTGTCATCCCAATAAAACGGGACAGTGTACATAAAGAATCCCCACCCTGAACTATTCAAACCTGTATAACGGCGTATCTGTGTTCGCGGATATTCTCAAAATTACGTATGAGAAAAAGGGTCCTATATAAATCATTGCAACCAAACGCAATAACACCGTCCGCACTGCACCACAAACAAAAAGAAAATTGAATGTACAATGAATAGGATAATACACAACACAAGAGTGGTGAAGACAGGGTTACCGACTTGGAACGGTCAGTAGGCAATGGTTAGCTTAAATCGATTTTACGTGTACACACCATCGCTATTATCTTGTCTTCAGCGCTTAAATTGACAAGACAGTGTTAATAGAACTGAACGCCAGAGCTTTACTACGTCAATTACCCAATGGACGCGGTCTCCGAGTAGACGCAAACGGCCGCATTACATTATTGTGGTATATTCGTGCTATCTACAACCGGAAAACTCTACGCGAGGACGCGATGCACAACGTATCTCGCATCTTCTTGCTCAAATATACATGAATAGTGAGTCTGACAGTATCTTTATCGCAGCAGATTTTTACGCTCGTATTGTCTCTTTATCTGACATTTTGAGTGATATTGATACTATTCCCACACGAGACCCAATTGATAAATATATTAACCAGCATGGACATGACTTATTACAGTTTTTAAATGAATCAAAGTGCTGCGTGCTTAACGGTAGATTTGATAGTAATAATGACAATTTTACAGCAATATCCCGGAAAGGTAAAGCCGTAGTGGATTATTTATGTGTGCCACACGATGTTTTTCATAAATGCTCTAATTTTCAGACGTTAACTGTTCATTCTATTGTTCAAAGTCACAGTCTGCACGGGTTACTTAGTGAAAGATCAAGATTACCTGATCACAGTGTTCTCGTAACTCAATTTGATGTGTCTGAGTGCGGGACATTAAATGAAGATACATTGTATTATCATGAAGTTGTTCCTCACCGTTTCAAACTGAATAGAATTCCAGAAGATTTTATGGACATTGAAATGTCGAGAACTGCTTTAATAAACATTATTTCACGCATTGAACGTTGTAGAGATACACAGATTGATATTGATGGCATATATGAAAGCTTGTGTGATGTCATTATACGAGAAATGAAAGCAAATATAAACCATACTAGAACCAAACTCTAACAGAACTTTGGAATGACGTACGTAATAAGAAACGCGAATGTGTACGTTGTAAGCACAACAGAAATACCAAAACAGCTTTACGTAGAGACTACATTGAAGCGAGAAAAGTTTTTGATAACATATTAAGGCATACGGAACGCGCTCGCAGACTGACTGTCGCACTTTAAATCAATGACATATCTTCCAACAACCCTAATGATTTCTGGGATAAAATAAAAAAAGCTAGGTCCACGATCTAATAATTCTGTTCCCATTGAAGTAGTTCATAGCAATGAAATTGCATCGAACGACGAAAATACTGTTTTCAATAAATGGAAGCTAGATTTTGAAAACCTGTATAATTATTCAAACAATGACACCTTTGATGAAGCGCATTACGATGAAGCTAAAATGCATAAACTTTTAGGGGCGTGAGAAGTGTTGCTTCTTTCATTACTTCTCATGAACAGACTCAATAAAACCGAGTCTGCTGCTTTATTCTCTTAATTGTGTTTGTTTGTTGCTCTCAAAGGATCACCTTTATCAGTATTTATTTTAATTGAAAACAATATGGATGATCCTTTATATGTATCAAATGGTCAATTAAATCACAATATTACCCTAGAAGAAATCGCATTCATTGTTATGCACGCGAAATCGCGTTCAGCTAGTGGCTACGACGAAATACCGTACATCGTCTTAAAATTTCCTACAGTTATTACTGTATTACAAGAACAATATCAGATGAGCAAAACGGGTTTAGAATCAACAGGTCATGTGAAGATTATGTTTTCACCTTGAATAGTTTGTTAAGAAATAACGACTCCGTTTTTTCTGCTGTTATTGATCTACGGAAATGCTTTGATTATATAGATAGAGACATGATACTGTATACATTACTGTTAAATCACATAGATGGTAAAATGTATAACTGTATTAGAAGTATATATACTCAGTCCTCATCATGTGTGCGCATTAACAACAAACTGACTGAGTGGTTCGACTGTAATACGGGCGTGAAGCAGGGGGATAATGTCTCACCAACACTATTTTTCATATTCGCTAATAACCTTGTGAAAGAGGTCAATGACCTTGACCTGAGTATCGATATTTGTGGTTCAAAACTGTCCATATTAATGTACGCGGATGACATTTGTTTGGTGTCTTAGTCGGAAAAATGATCTGCAAACTATGCTTGATACGTTACATAAGTGGTTCAAAAAGTGGAGAGTCCTTATAAATGTACGCGGATGACATATGTTTGGTGCCTTAGTCGGAAAAATGATCTGCAAACTATGCTTGATACGTTACATAAGTGGTGCAAAAAGTGGAGAGTCCTTATAAATACGGGTCCGTCGGATGGGGACGTAAACCGGGCGGTCCCGTGTATCGGTCTATCATCCGAGCACGTTAAAGAACCATAGGAATCTATTCGATAATAAGAGTAGGGCAGGTTCCCGGATTCCTATGTATCCTTCCCCTCTTTCTGGGGCGGCTCTAAATAACCTGTACTGTGTTGATGAGCCGTTAAACAACATTCATTCAATTATAAATACGGACAAATCCAAATTTATGCATTTTCGAAAAGGACGAACCAACCAAACAAACCATGTGTTTACCATAGGTAATAACATCTTAGAAACAATTGACAAATATAAATATTTTGGCGTTATATTTCAAGACAAAATCGATTTTTTCTACACTTGTGAAGCTCAGACAAAAGGTGCAGGCCGCGCTTTAGGCAAAATTATTGCAACTGTACATAATTACAAAGATATTGGATTTAAAACGTTTAATAAATTATACGAACCATGCGTTAGACCAATTCTAGACTATTGTGCTGCCGTGTGGGGATTTAAACAATACCAAGCTATAGACAATATCCAGTATCGTGCTTTACGGTACTTTCTTGGAGTTTACAGATTTTCGACGAAACTTGCCATTACTGGAGATACAGGTTGGCTCCCGAGTAACTATCGCCGGTGGGTAACGATGTTTCGCTATTGCAACAGATTAATTATGTTTGAATATAATAGACTTACAAAAGGAGTTCTCGACTTGGATTACACGCGATGTCGAAATAATTGGTGCAGTGATTTAAAATCCGTTATGTTAAAACTAAATGTTGTTGAACATTTTGAAAGGAAAACATTGGTGAATATTGACACAGTAAAAAGTAAAATTGTTGAATATTATTCGGATATTTGGAAAACTGACATAAGACAATTGCCTAAATTAAGAACATATGTAACATTTAAAGATCAATTTGAATGTGAACAATATACACTGTTAAATTTGAGCAGACATCAACGATCGATGCTTGCTCAATTTAGGTGCGGTGTTCCATCATTAAGTTTGGAAACTGGGCGTTACGTTGGAGAGCCTCCTGATCAAAGACTTTGCAGATTTTGCAATGACACTTAAATTGAGAATGAGATCCATTTTTTAGTTAAATGTTCTTTCTGTAATGATATAACAGAAGATGTATTTTATGAACAATTAAATGATTTGCAATTCATTATGAACGAACCTGACAAACTCATATATCTAGTTCAGAACTTTCCTAGAAAAGTTGCTAAATATTTAAAATAAAGTGAAAGTATTCCTCAGAAGACGAAATACCATTTATGGAAATTAAACACTTATACTTATATATATATATATGTAATAATGCAGTTCATACCAAGTTATTATAATTATGCTATAAAACATCATGTCATTAACTCAGTTGACTCATATCGGGAGGATGAATACACTCATATCGGGAGGATGAATACTTGACATTTAATCTTACTGCCATTTATAATAATTATACTTCTATTTCACATTCTCGCATTTTTTATTTAACTTAAATTGATATGAGTATGATATCCGGAGCGCAGATTTTGTAAATAATATACTTTTGTATATATATTTATATCACGTTAATTATATGAAAAAAGAAATATAAAAAGATCGGACAGGGAAAGTAGCATTCAAGGACGGCAGTCAACCACAATACACAGAAACAAACATGCAAACAGACAAACAATAAGGTAAAAGTAATGATTAAAGCAAACGACATCACAAACACAAAAGGGTTGACAATAGGGCTACCGCCTTGGAACGGTCAGTGGCAAAGTAGGCCACTGGGGGTTTAAAGCGGTTCTAGGGTGCACCAAACCTCACACTTACCCTACTGTCATCCCATTAAAACAGGACAGTGTATATAAAGAAATCCCCGCCATGATCTAATCTCTAACCAACAAAGCAGCATCAATTAAAGTTTGCAAAGGTGACTTATAGGTCCATTGTCCGGGTGTAATATCCATGTTATATATTTGAAAATTATGTTGATACTTGTACACATGTCACTATAATAATAAAATTTATTTACTTACTTACTTACTTACTAAAAGTACATCCATCAAAAGGAAATATGTAACAATAAAGTCTACATCCGGATAAATTAGCGACGATACAAGTATATGTTATTGTAAAAATAAATAAACATATATTAAATTAGAAACAACTCAGGATGTATCCAGAATTGGTCTGAACCAAAGTGGTTGTAGCAAAAGAGGAAACAAATCTAGGGTACGACCAAAATAAAAAATCTGATGGACGAAGTTTCATGAAACAACCTTCCCTTTCAGGGTTTCAGAGGTGCAGTTATAGAGTCCCACGAGGTTGCCCGGTAATATTTTTATTTTTTAAAATCTGTTTTTAGGTTTTTATAGATATATATTTACAATACAATAAGTGGCAAATGTAAGAAACCGGCACTGTGGATATTGTGACATTAGGTCAAATATAAAAGAAGCTCGTCGTGTAATAAATATAAAAAAAGCAATGACAAATAAAACTGAATTACTTAATTTACAAGATTGCATACGATTGTATACAGTCTGTTTTCTTTCCCTGTACTATGCTTATTTACCTTGATACATGTACACTAATGTACTTTATTAGTAATATTGCTGTGAATTAAAGAAGCCGCGCACACTGCTCTCGCCTAAATAAACATATGAGGTACAACACGTATAATGTTACAGCCCAGCTATGTGCGTGATGTAGCTCTTATGTTTTAATACTACAGAGATGGTGTCATATGGTGCCATGGTGCCAAAACATACAGATTAGAGTAAACAATATAATATTTTATATTGACATCTGCTTACGTAATACTACAGAGATGATGCCATATGGTGCCATGGTGTCAACACATACTGATTAGATTAAACTATATACTATTTGTTATTTACAACTGTTTACTTAGCACTACAGAGATGGTGAAATATAGGGCAATGGTGCCATTGACATACTTATTATATTGAAGGGACACAAGGCAATCTTGATGTTTTAATACTTGCGGCGTCCCGTTAGTTTTTCTATATAAATTGCATTTGTTCAAACATTAATGTTAATTATAAGAATAATATCAAGCAATTTGTTTTTGCATATTACCAGCTGTTGATTATATTTCAGCAATAATATATTCACACCAATGGTAGAATCACGAAGAAAATTTGAAAACTCAAAACTTTATTTAAAATATATGCAAACTGGTTCAAAGTCAAAATGATACTGGATTAATAAAATGAGAGTCTTATGTAAAAGGAAATGTAGCGACACAGCCAAACAATGTTGATAGAATTCTGAAAAACTTAGCAATGGGTGAAAGAATGATCAAAATTGGATGATAAACAAAGAAGATATGATCATTTGAACGGATATGGAAGTCGCTATTTTGAGAGCTATGACATCATAGTTCTAAATGACCATATATGGAATATACATATTAAACTTTAATGATTTATAGGAAGAAAATGAGACCAACTATATCAAAAATATGTATACATAATGGCAATAATGCTTAATATGACCAGTAAATTATTGTGCATTCATTTGCGTTGATTTTCTTTGCTTTAAATGATATCGATCAATATTCCATATATGGTAATATTGAACTATGACGTCACAGTTCTAAAATGGCGGCTCCCATATCTGTTTAAGAACAACCGTCAAATGGTCATATCCTTTATGTTTATCATCCGATTTTGATAATTTTTTGGCCGTTTTCCAAGTTTTTCAGAACTCTCAATAATAGAGCTTTTTGGCTGTGTCGCTACATTCCCTTTAATGCTTTATAAAAATGTCAAGATGTGTCCCTTTAAACCATTCAATATTTAAAGTCCACATATATTTACAGCTGTAATTTCGAAAGTGTCTAAGTGTCTAAACAGCCATCATATGTACTTCACGTAGTAATGATAGCAATAGGAGTTGCTTTCCACTTAAAATCGTATGGCTATAACCTTAACATCAGTGTGGTGTAATTATTTCATTTTTTTTCAAAATAAAGAGTGACAATCATGGTAAAATATAAAAAAATAACAATTCTTTTAAAAACTGTCAAAATATATATTTTAACTAAAAGAAAAGAAGACATGTCTATCAAAAGTGCAGAAATGAAATATACCTATTTACGTAACCAACATACATTCATGTTAAGTATTATTTTGTAATCTACGTTACAAAGTAGTCATTTCCTATAATATACAAAGATAATGAATTTAGAATGAAAACTCGCAAATGAAACACAATTGTAATGAGCAGTAATGAGAAGAAACAATAACCAGTCGGCAACAAACAACATGATAAGCAATTTAATCCCTAGGCGGGTCCAACATTTGCGATTATGTTTGAGCGAAACAATGAGAATCAAACAAAACAATGATATATCGTACATTTTAAGGGGGTCGGGTGGGTGGGTGGGGGTGGGGGCGTAGAATATTGTAAGCGTTTTTATCCCCAAGGTTAGGGAGATAAGCGTAGCGAAGTTTTATGGCGAAACACGTACATTTTCAACCCCTCACCTGGATCCACGCATATTAAATTACGAGCATGTGAAAACTGTCTATGCCAAAACGACCATTACAAAGCTGCGTCTGGTAACAATTTGCTCAGCGTTATAACACCTGCAAAGTGAAATGCTCTCTATAACAACTAAAACCCACGCAACGTCTACAGCAAAAGTTCATTACGTTACAACTCAACGTTTCGAAAAAAAAATAGACATGTTGCTGTATAGAACTTTTATGTCCCCTATCACGGGATTTAGCGGTATTCTATTTTATATCTACTTCAAAGCCACCTATATTGGGCTCGTTGATCCCATAGGAAAAGGACTAGTAAACATAACACTTCTCCATTAAGCGAAAGGATTGTTGACCTATTTGTTTAATAAACAAGAGGTCCAAGAGAGTCTGTGGACGCTCTACGGGCTAACATGGCTCTCATAACATCAATGAAGCGTGAGACTGCAATTTACGTTTTTTTTGAAAGTTTTGGGCAAAATACAGCATTTTTAACTAAATCAAGGACCTTAACTAAATAACTAAAACAATCTGGTAAAGTTTGGTAAATATCAGATGAAAAACGAAGACCCTATCATATTAACGCGGCAAAATATAGCATTTCTAACTAAATCAAGGGCCATAATTCCGCTTGTTTTCGAATTTTTCTGAGCTTTCATTGATATTAACAATCTAGTAAAGTTTGGTAAAGATCGGATGAATAATGAAGGCCCTATCGTCTTAACAAGGCAAAATATAGCAATTTTAGTTAAATCATAGCCATAACTCCGCTGTTACTGGTCTGATATGACTGGTTGTCGAAATTGCTCGAGCTTTCATCGATATTAACAATCTGGTAGAGTTTGTTAAGGATCGAATGGTAAATGAAGGACCCATCGTCTTAACGAGGCAACATGTAGTATTTTTAACTAAATCAAGGACCACAACTCCGCTCTTACTAGTTCGATCTGGTTGGTTTTCAAAATTTCTGAGCTTTCATCGCCATTAGCAATCTGGTAAAGTTTAGTAAAGATCGGATTAAAAATGAAGGCCCTATCGTCTTAACGAGACAAAATGTAGCATTTTAACTAAATCAAGAGCCGTAACTCCGCTCTTACTGGTCCGATCTGGCTGGTTTTTGAACTTGGCCAGTAGGGCTAATAAAAAAAAAATTAAAAATTAAAAAAATATAAAATTTAAAAAAAAATGTTTAAAAAATAAAAATAAAAAATAAAGAAAAATAAAATAAAAAAAATAATAAAAAAAAAATAAAAAAATAAAACATAAAACATAATAAAATAAAAAAACAATGAAAAAAAGAAAGTCAAACAATCTGGTAAAGTTTGGTAAAGATCAGTTGAAAAATGAAGGCCCTATCGTATTAACGAGGCAAACTATAGCATTTCTAACGAAATCAAGGGCCATAATTCCGCTGTTAGAGGTCCGATCTGACTGGTTTTCGAACTTGTCCGAGCTTTTGTTGATATTAACAAGCTGGTAAAGTTTGATAAAGATCGGATGGAAAATAAAGGCCCTATCGTCTTAACGAGGCAAAATATAGCATTTTTAACTAAATTAGGGCCATAACTACGCTGCTACTGTTCCAATATGGCTGGGTTTCGAACTTGTCCGAGCTTTCATTGGGATTAACAACCTATAAAAGTTTGGTAAATATCAGATGATAA
The DNA here is from genome assembly GCA_037043455.1 of Cyrtodaria siliqua. NCBI lineage: Eukaryota > Metazoa > Mollusca > Bivalvia > Adapedonta > Hiatellidae > Cyrtodaria > Cyrtodaria siliqua. Next base: position 153,382 of record JAWPHD010002392.1, read on the forward strand.
ATGAAGGCCCTATCGTCTTAACGAGACAAAAGTTAACGACGGACGGACGGACGGACGACGGACGGACGACGGACAATTCGCCATCCCATCAGCTCTTCTCGCCCTTGGCCAGTAGAGCTAAAAATAGACAATGCTTCATTTGACACACATGTAGATCAATATATATGTCATGATGACGTACCTGCTTTATTTTGTAAAGATAGAAAGTCGAATTATATTTAGTTATACTCTTTAACATTTTATTAACGCGTTTGCATGTTTATCAATAATAGATAAATATCCTACTAATTAGAAAGTTAGAAGGATTGTACAGAACATGCTGTAGGACGCTAAGGCGGACCGAAGAACTTGCCTCAGTGTTCTTTAGCCGATTATCCAGGTAAAGTTAATTATGTAACCTTACTGCCATGTTGCTGTAGTGTGGGTTTGGGGATTTGCCTTGGTATTAATTAAGGTCTGACTACGGTACTGCAAACAAAGGGCCGCCAGCACTACGTAAGAAAGAAATTATAACACAATATACATGTATGAGTCCTTATGTGGTCGTTAATAATGGTAATTATGGAAACATTGCCGTACTGTTTGGTTGTCTTTAACTTTAAAACACAGACATATTAATAACCAGATAACAAACTTAAAAAGTCTCCCCGTACATCCAATCAATATTGTTATTTTACATCCTACAGGGATTGTATGACATTCATTGATCCAGTTTTTCCTTAAACACGCGTGTTTCATATACCGCGTTGAAGGTTTTGTGCTGATCGACATTTTGGCCCATTTTATTAGGGTTTCCTAAACTTTCCTCATTATCTTGTATTATACACTGATGTCGAGTTTTGGACCTCTTTTAACCGTCCGTAAGTTTACTCATATTATTTCTTATGGATCTTTGTTACGATTTTATTTCGTATCTCTAATAAATATTAATTGGCCCTTATTTCGCTTTTCGCAGAATGGTATTACTCTCCAAATTAACAATTATGAGTCTATTAGTTAAAACTTTAAAAATAAATCTTTCACCTCTGCGTCATCAATACAAATTCCACAAAATTACTCTTCATTTCTTAGAACTAAACCATATGTACGCCTTACACCTTTAAATCTTCTTTCGGCAACCTCGTTTCATGTTCCTTCGAATAATATTACTAGGACTTTTAATAATGGCTCAAAAGTTTCCGTTACTCCTCTACGATCACCTGTTTTGAGGAAATACCATATAAAGTCTCCTTTTAGAAATCATTTAGCTCATTCACGGCGCAGGGTGTTTCCCTCTATTAATAAGTGCAATACTAAGAGGTGCAGTTGTTGCAATTATTTATCTTGCAAGTCCACCATTAAATCAGCTGTATATGGTAGATTGTTTAATGTGTGTTTAGCTTCAAATGTTGATTGACGTACTTCTCACGTCATTTATGTTCTGACTTGAAATGCACCAAGTTGCGGTATACAATAAGTTGGACAAACAGGTCGATCCTTAAAAGTACGATTTCGTGAACACAAATATAATGCAAGTAATCCTAAAAAGTTAAAAAATTACTTGTACCAACACTTTCGTCAGTCAGCTCATAATTTTAATAACGTAACTGTTCAACCGGTTGAATATATATTTTTTGATAATGATGCTACTAAAAGCTTTAAAATAAAAGCTAGACATATTGCAGAACTTAAGTGGATGAAAAACTTACAGACACCTTATCCACTCGGCCTTAATGACAATATTTATCAAGAAGGAAATATTTCTAAAGATCCTAATATTGACATTTTTTCTATATTTTCTATTCGTAAGCGTAAATCTAGGTCTCATGGTATTAGGCGTAATGGTAACATCAAACGTAAATCGCGAGTAATTATTTCTGTCGCTGACTTACATACTATTTTTAAACAGTCTGGAAAGCACTCTATGTTTTCACGGCTTACCTCTTTGTCCATTTCATCACTAAAGTTGATTGACGAGGAAGCCGACAATATTTTCATTCGTACAGATCCCTTGTATAACACTGTTTCCATAGTTCAAAGCTATACACAACATGTTCTCCGACCCCATATTGACAAGGAGTCTGATCACGTCAGACATTTTCTAAAACTACTATATATTAATAAAGGTATTGATTTCATTGACATGCCTAGTATTTTTCGAGATACTCATGTAGTTGATTCTATCCCAAAATATTTCAAAAATTCCGAAAGTCCTGTAATTTGTTATAAGTATAAAAAGCCAATTAGAAATATTATTTTCAACTATAACAAAATAGTTTCTGACCTTGATATAGTACATAATACTCCTAAGGAATGTCATCACTGGTAATTTTGATATTATTGATAAACGTATTCGGCATTTATTTTCGAAAGGTCCTAAATATAGATTACCTTCAACTATTGATTTTAATGCCTGTCGTGCCCAGATCCCCAACTCCATTGAAGATTTTAGTATCAAATGGTGTCGTAGAGAACATGCGGACCCAAACTCACTTTCTACTTGGAAAAAGTCAATTCTGAAAATTATAGATACACGTATTAACTTTTATAATGCTAACCCCTCTTTACTTCCTCCGAGACCTAGGTTTTCCTTTCGTAATATAAAATCGGGAATTCAGGAATTTCATAATAAATTTGTTTTAGTTCCTGCAGATAAAGCAGCTTATAATGTAATTATTGTTTGACGCCTACATTACGTCAATGTTTTATCTCTGGAACTCGGCAGCACCAATTCGTATATTCCAGTTAATTCTACTGAGGCTGATGTTGTTTCCGCACATATCACTCGGTGCACTACTTTCAAGGCTGGTGTAAACGATAAGCAAAATAAACTGCCTACCATGTACTGGATTCCTAAATTACATAAAAAAACATATAAGGCTCGCTTTATTTCTAATTCTAGTGCCTGCACCACAACAAACATCTCCAAACTTTTAACTTCTTGTCTTACTGCCGTTAAAGAAACTTTTAACTTCTTGTCTTACTGCCGTTAAAGATGACGTTAAACTATATTGTGATAAAACTTATGAAAACTCTGGGATTAATTTATTTTGGTCTATAAACAATTCAGGAGACGTTCTGGATAAAATTTTCAATAAAGGTCAAGTTTCATCAATTAGCACTTATGACTTCTCTACACTATATACAACCTTACCACATCACCTTATTAAAGATAAGCTAATTTCTCTTATTCAAAAAACATTCGCTAGAGAAAATACTACATTTTTGGCATGTAATAATATTAAAGGTTTTTTTACTAACGGCAGTTTAGACAATTATACTATGTGAACTATTTTTTTGCTATGAAGTTTGTGAAGCACTCGTCTTCCTATTAGATATTATTTTCGTCAGGTATGGTACCACTGTTTATAGACAAATTGTTGGTATCCCTATGGGAACGAACTGTGCACCACTTGTCGCAGATTTGTTTTTATTTTGCTATGAAAGAGATTTCATGTTGAGTCTTTCACCAGATACCCAGGCAGATGTTATTGAAGCTTTTAATGACACCTCTCGGTATCTGGATGACATACTGAACATTGACAACCCTTTCTTTCCAACTATGGTTGATAATATTTATCCTAAAGAACTTCAGCTTAATAAAGAAAATATATCTGATAATAACGCTTCTTTTCTTGATTTAGATCCCTCGGTTGAATATGGTAAAATAATTAGCAAAATCTATGACAAGAGAGACGATTTTAATTTTGACATTGTTAATTATCCCCACTTGGATGGGGATGTTCCCCGAGCAACTTCTTATGGGGTGTATCTGTCTCTACTCATTCGTTTTTCTAGAGCTTGTACTCGAGTTGAGGACTTTAATATTCGTAATCTTTATATAACTAAAAACCTTTGCAAAATTATCGTAACCCTGATCTTTTTAAATATAAGAGTAATTTAAGGACTCTTCTGCGACAAGGACTATCACAACCTGACTTCTATGGTGATGTGATTTATAAACTTCGTAAGATTCTTGGTCATGATCACTTTCATACTATCTTTGTTAAACTTGTTAACAAGTTTATCAAAAGAGGTTATGACCGTATCATTTTGCAACGTACTGCATGCTTGGTGGTGGACCCTTTTACAGTTCGCCACTATGCTTTCCTCTTTAATTGTACGATGACCGGACAGGCTATGGACAGGCTATGGACCCTATGATGACGCCTACCTTAAAGCCCATTGGGACGGTGGCGTTTGATGTTTGTCCATGATCTTTCTTGTCGTGCCCTTAATGATTTATTCTCTTACTGCTCTGGCTTCTGCAAAGTCATTGAAAACCTTCATTGTGGCTTTCTAGGCTATTGTTTTTTTGTATTATATTTACACGAGCATATTTGTGTTTTACTTATATTGCCTATTGATGCTGCCTTGTTGGTTAGAGATTAGATCATGGCGGGGATTTCTTTATTTACACTGTCCTGTTTTAATGGGATGACAGTAGCGTAAGTGTGAGGTTTGGTGCACCCTAGAACCGGTTTAAACCCCCCAGTGGCCTACTTTGCCACTGACCGTTCCAAGGCGGTAGTCCTATTGTCAACCCTTTTGTGTTTGTGTTGTCTTTTGCATTTAATATTGCCTTTGCCTTCTTGTTTGTCTGTTTGCGTGTTTGTTTCTGTGTTTTGTGGTTGACTGTCCTCCTTGAATGCTACTTTCCCTGTCCGATCTTTTTGTATTTCTTCCTATCTGATCCAATGAAATAGCCAAAAGATCACGTGGAACCTTAATTAACTTTTCCTTCTATCTCCTCTCTCATTTACTCATTGACATTTAAAGTTATGAGAATTCATTCAAAAGCTTCAAAATGAATACCAAGGGATTTTTTCTTTCGGCATATGAATTTGTTAAAACAGTTGTTTAAAGATAAAAAATCTCATCATTTTTGGGTTTTCTGTTAAAAATCAAGGTTTGACACAGTAAAAGTTTCCGTTGGACTACTTTTTTGTTAAAATGTTAGAGTAAGGAAATTCTATCATTAGAAGGATAATTAAACTTTGTCATCAATGAAACGTGTACCTATAAAACTCTATAAAAACAAGTGTTTAAAGTTGGGCAACATCTTGTGAAATTTTCGCACAGTCCCACGTGATATTCAGGTAAATTTCACAGTGTCCAATATGTTTGTTATTAGGTCTGTGTTTAAAAAAATTGTTTTCATCTATTAAATAAAACGAAGGGACTGTTTACATCGTCTAATATATTTGACATATAATCTAGGTTTATTCCTCGTATGAGTAATCATCGGAATACATTTAAATTAAAACAAAATATCTTTGGCACCTTTTCTTCTCATTTTCTCAATTTCGTAAGATACCAGATGCTATGCATTTTAATTTGCTATTCGTGCAATTGCGCAATATCTTAACCTCAGCTCTGGGAAGCTGAACGAATAACAGGATACACCAATTACGCACAAAGAATCTAGAGAAATCTATATTAAATGAATAGGAAGTTTATAAGAACATAAATTGTGTTATTTACAATTACACTAGATATACTATTACAGTAGATATTAAGCAAATATTCAGCTGTTCAATCGATTTAGCTCTACTGGTCGAATTACAAAACAAGTTTTTGGTTGCGCATGTTGCGGCGTCCGTCGTCCACGAATAATATCAAGTTTTGATTACGAATTTGACAGCCTTATTTTGCCTCTTCAGGTGTGGGCTATATAGTAGGCTATGTTTCAGAGACATAATGTGTTAAGCTATATAACACAGTCCATATAGAAAATAAATATGTAAGAAAGTAGGTAGGTAGGCAGGCAGGCAGGTAGGTAGGTAGGTAAATAAATAAATAAATAAAAAAAAACGTTGACGTTTCATTAGTCGTAACAAAGCAAATCTTTTACGAATGTACTTACTTTAACAAACACGTATAAGCGTATTTGCAAAATGTTTGCTTTGACATTACACAGAAATGGTAAAGATGCGCTGATTTCTTATAGAATATGAATATGGTTGCAGCATTGCAACTTAAAACGTCTCCCTGCGCTTGCAATCAGTACTGTTATTCATTCGATCTTTGGAGATCGCTGAGCCCGATACTTATATTTAGTTATCGGTGGTACATTTTCAATTTCTTTTGTTTTCTTACTTAATTTTTGATTCGGTGGTTCCACTACTCCAGCCTATAAAAGGCTCTGGGTATTGTTTAACCACTTATAGGATATGTTGTCTGCTTTTTAATTTAGTCTTTTGGCTGTTACTAGTGATATGCAGGCTTCATAACCGCTGCTCCCATTTAAATTCCATTATGTTTATTTCGCTCCTCGGGGCATTTAATTTTATTAGATACTGGGACCATACGCCGTACGACATGGGGAAGCGTAAAACTCCATGTCCACCGCCGTATGCATGCCATCTTCGGGATGGTTAAAATTGTGTAGTATTGATTTCAGGAATATTGAGTTCTGCTCAACCCGGGGCTAGAGGGCGTGAGCGGTAGCTAGCATATTTCACTACCGCTCATGAACAGTCTCAATCAAACCGAGACTGCAATATTTCGTATGTGTTGTGCTCGGCTGTTTCCAAAGGTCCATTATCATACTTTTTGTATGATGTACAGCATGTATTTTTGGCAATGCATTCTCAAAAATGTCAAAGACATACCGTAGGTAAGTCACTTTTAAATTAAAACATAAAGACAGGGCAGTTGGCATATTCAATGGTACCTTATCGCGCTGTAATAATTTTGTTGTACAGGCATTCATTAGAAGAAACAGTATAGTGAGAGTAATGGTTTTCTTCAAACTAGCTCGGTGATTCTTTCGCAATGGTGTTTGTATATATCTTACAGACGGTTTATGATAGAGCAAACAAGACATTGACTTGGATTGTCCTAATATCATATTCTCGTGATATACAGACAATGTCCCGGATTGTCCTGTTGTCCCATTCTAGGAAATAAACATACAATGTCTTGGATTGTCGTATTCTTGTGATAAACAGACAATGTCTTGGATTGTCCTAATATCATATTCTCGTGATATACAGACAATGTCCCGGATTGTCCTGTTGTCCCATTCTAGGAATAAACATACAATGTCTTGGATTGTCGTATTCTTGTGATAAACAGACAATGTCTTGGATTGTCCTGTTGTCCCATTCTAGGAATAAACATACAATGTCTTGGATTGTCTTATTCTCGTGATAAAAATACAATGACTTGAATAGTTCTATTGTCATATTCTCGTGATAAACAGACAATGTCTTGGATAGTCTTATTCTAGTGATAAAAATACAATGACTTGGATAGTTCTATTGTCATATTCTCGTGATAAACAGACAATGTCTTGGATTGCCGTTTTCTCGTGATAAACAGACAATGTCTTTGATTGTCTTATTCTCGTGATACACAGACAATGACTTGGATTGTCTTATTCTCGTGATACACAGACAATGACTTGAATTCGTATTCTCGTGATAAACAGACAATGTCTTGGATTGCCGTACTCTCGTGATAAACAGACAATGTCTTGGATTGTCTTATTCTCGTGATACACAGACAATGACTTGGATTCGTATTCTCGTGATAAACAGACAATGTCTTGGATTGACGTACTCTCGTGATAAACAGACAATGTCTTGGATTGTCTTATTCTCGTGATACACAGACAATGACGTGGATTCATATTCTCGTGATAAACAGACAATGTCTTGGATTGTCTTATTTTCGTGATAAAAAGACAATGTCTTGGATTGTCTTATTCTCGTGATACACAGACAATGACGTGGATTCGTATTCTCGTGATGTGATAAACAGACAATGTCTTTGATTGTCTTATTCTCATGATCAACGGATAATGTCTTGTATTGTCTTATTCTCGTGATGTGATAAACAAACAATGTCTTTGATTATCTTATTCTCTTGATAAACAGACAATGACTTGGATTGTCCTATTTTCATGATAAACAGACAATGACTTGGATTGTCGTATTCTCGCGATAAACAGACAATGACTTGGATTGTCTTATTATCCTCTTCTATAATCAAACCCAGGCCATGACTTTACCAACCATTCTGGAGACTATTCTTAGACTTAAGCCCAAGTCATTTCTATGACAAATATTTATATAAGTATAAACTATAAACGTTCAGAAGCGGCTGCGTAAAAACATGGTAAAATATTATTAAGTAGAAACTTCGTACGATTGTTTATCTCTGAAGGTCATGGGCATATTTGTGAACGTAATTTGAGTACTTGAGCTCAAGTCTAAGAATAGTTTGAAGAATAGTTGGTGAATTCCAATTCAACAAAAAGTAGATCGTTTCAGCAACATTTTGGACATCTTGCATTCATAAAATGCTCTTTCACGTTCGTTTACTTTTGTTGTGAATTAAATTTACAGACAAGTTTTATCCATATGTAGTACCACGTTGAAAATAGCAAGACAATATCAAATGTTGTGTTACATGCGCATCATAGTGTGAACGTTTCTTGAAAGGAGTAGACCGAACATCGCTTATATCAACCATCAATTAAATTTAAAATTGTTTTGTTTTTATTTACACATTATTCAAAACATGTTCCAATATTCCAGGCACTTCATTGCTATTGCAATGATTCTGGTTCAGCAACAAATACCCGGGAACAACAATGTTCTAAGTACGACTTTTTAGAGAAACTACTTGAGAAAGTCATCAGAATGGAGATTAGCTTTGAAGCCATGCGAAAGGAAATGCAGCATACAAAGGAAACCATAGGTGCTGAAATGAGAGCTACTAAAGAGAGCGTCAATCTTGGTCTTGCTGCTCTTGTAGAAGACAGGGAGACAATAAAGAAGGAAGTGTCTGAATTAAAGCTGACTCAGACGAATCAATTGAATGAAAAGACTAAAGAAATGGAGGAAACGTTCAATCAGCAGCAGGCAATTATAACCAGAATGTCGGAGGAGTTGAGGAAGATGGAAAACGACACCATCCAGAAAATAAATGGTAAACAACGATCATCATTCGACATTTTGTAAAACTATTGGTTAAATATTACTGGTATCACACCGTTAAACAATTGAATAATATTGTTTTCAAAATATGATTGTTACTTACTGAATAAAACGGTTAGGTTCGTCAATGTAAAAGTAGTTATAGTAACTCTGACGGAAACGTTCTCTATATTCGAATGTGCAACCAAGAATGTATTTAAATTTTTCCCGACCAAAATATGAGGAAAAGGCATCAATAGGAGTTGATGTTCATGCTTGTTTTGGTGAACCTGATGTGTTTGTTAATTTTTATATTAGAACACGAGTTACTGTCTTGATTTTATTTTGACAAAGTATCTATACATTTACGATCAGTGAAAACAATTAAAATATTTTTATATTAATCATTAGATGTAATTTTTATTTACCAATTTCAGTGTTTTGAGCAATTCGTTCATATTAGAATCATTGTTTTATTAATGTTTCAGAAATTTCGACAATAACAGTTGTTTCACACTATTTTTTATAGATTCTATCAATTAACACGTGACAATCGTTACTACATATCATCTTGCAAGTCAGCTACTAGTTGGAACATTGTTTGTATGAAAAATGCTACCAAATATAGGCCTACAAATGTTCTTTTCTGATATGAATGTTGTTGTGAAGAAACAGTGTAACACATGTTATGTAAACACACTAGATTTAAGCCGATTAGAAACCGATTAACGAAAGAGAGTTGATGACCGAATCCAAGATGACCAGTCATGGTCAGTTGTGTTTTAGTCAAAATAGCGTAAACTAATATACGCGAAGGTATAACTTGTATACCGCTTAAGCCGGTGCTAGGGGGCGTGAGAAGTGATGCTTCATTCATTTCTTCTCATGAACAGACTCAATAAAACCGAGTCTGCTGCTTTATTCTCTAAATTGTGTTTGTTGCTCTCAAAGGATCACCTTTATCAGTATGTATTGTAAAACAACCAGGCAGGTTTTATTAACAGTGGATTTATTAAATTATATGTATAGGCCTTTTTAGTAATATATTTTTTATTCAGCAAAATTCCAGAAGGTCATAAGACCCATGAGGTTAAAAAACATATATATATGGTTGACAGCAAGTACATGTACAAGATACATGTACTTAATACAACAGTGCTATATCAATAGGAACGCAATATATAATTGTAAAGCATACAGAAATATAGCAATTCAAGAAATAAATATCGTATATATTTTTCTTATTATTTTTATTACTTATATTATGCTTTTAAATATAGTTTTCATCGCATAAGGTGACGAGCATTTAATTCCTAGTTAACTTTATTTTACCGTTATGCAGAACGCAGAAATACACTTAACATAATAAAGACGATGCCAGGACACCAAGCATTGCCTTCAGAGCCAAGATGACTTCCAGTATCACAGTTTCACCAGTTCAAACTCTTGTTTTCCCACTTGTGAATTTAAATAATGGTAGTGGCTATGATTCAACATCCGGGCATTTCACGGCACCAGTCAATGGAATGTATCTCTTTACGGTTCAGTTATGTGTTCAGTAAACCTTGTAGTCGACAATGTGGCATATAATAAGGCTTACTTGCGGGATAATAACTATTCTGTGTGTTATACAGTGACCGATCTTGTCCTTCTTGGTAAGGGACTGAAAGTCTGGGTCACGTGTGCGTATGGTGGTTCATCAAAACTTACACTCTATAACGATTCAAACCGACAAAATGTGTTCGCTGGTGTGTTACTGTAACTTGTTTATATTCCCAACCTGTTAATACTATATAATTATGACATGGTACTGGAACACGAGGTAATGAATACAGATTACCTAACTAGTAATTCAAATGAGTTTATGTATATTGGGATAGAAAACCTGTTTATGTATCTGTGTTTTCGGATATTCTTGAAATTTGGTATGTTATATGTTTGCCAAATTGCTGTATACGTATATAGTTACAATACAATCAGCCTTATTTTTCTAGTTGTTTACATTATTCAATTGTAATGGCTTTGATTTAACATCCAGGCTGTTCACGGCGTAAGTCAATGGAATATCTATTTGCGGTTCAGTTGTATGTGTGTGGTTATGTGTGCAATCCAGCCAGATCTTGTTTTCGACAAGTAAGCCTATGATTTGGAAGTTCAACTAAAAAAGCTAACATTTCTGATACTGTCGCCTCTTTTCTTGATTTACATCTCTCTATTGAAAATGGAGGAAATAATTAGTAAAATCTATGACAAGAGAGATGATTTTAATTTTGATATTGTAAATTATCCCGATCTAAATCCACATTTAGATGGGGATGTTTTCCGAGCTACTTCTTATGGGGTCTTTGTTTCACATATTATTCGTTTCTCCAGAGCTTATAGTGTTGAGGACTTTAATATTCGAAATATTTGTATGACCAAAAAGCTACTGAAGCAAGGCTACCGTTACCATAAACTTCGAAAAACAATTACCCAATTGTATTATCGTAACCCTGATGCACTTTCAAAATGTAGAAGTAATTTAAGAACTGTTCTGCGACAAGGTATATCATGCTGTCCCGTTTATAGTGATGAAAGTAGGGTAAGAGTGAGGTTTGGTGCACCGTAGAACCTGGTTTAAACCCCCCAGTGGTCTTTTTTGCCACTGACCTGTCAAGGCGGTAGCCCTATTGTCAACCCTTTTCTGTTTGCAATGCCTTGTTTTGCCTTTTATTCATCTTTAAAGTTGCTCTTCTGTGTGAGTTTGTGGTTGACTGTCGTCCTTCAATGCTACTTTTCCTGTTCAATTGTTATATCTACTTTTACAGAGTTTTACATATTTTATTTCACATAATATTTGTACACAACAGAACTATTGAAAAGTGGATCGGTTGGAAGCAACAAACACAAAAAAAAAAGATATGTGTTATATCCTAAACGATCCTGTTCTCCTTAGCCTGTATCACATATACGTCCTGGGTTTCTGCACACTTTATCTCGATACCGATTCACATTACGTGGTCCGAGTATCCCATCCAACACATTTTCGAAGAAGCGAAAACGGGGTTGGCTGGGGAAGGACAATCTTAATTTCGGTTTAAAAAAATTGCATATTATAAAACTAAAGCATTTAATAATTTTAAACAAGTAATCACATTTTTTTAGTAAAAAATCTTTTTAAACGTTTTATTGTCGAAATATCCTTTGTAAAATCCTGCTAATATGAACTTTCTCATTGCTGAATGTAATTAAGGCGGGACCACGTAATGCTATTACCAAATTATATTCGCTGTTGTGTTACTGTAACTTAACATGCTCAAACGTAACTATATATGACAGGGTAGTGTTAAACGATGTAATGAATATCGATTACTTAATAAATTCTGATACGAGAGATCCTTTGGAAGCAACAAACACAACCAAGAAAATAAAGTAACATACTCGGTTTTATTGTGTCTATTCATGAGAGGTAATGTTAGAAGCAGCAACTCTCACGCCCCTAGCACCGGCTTACGCGGTATTACATTTCAAAGCCACCTATACTGGGCTCGTTGAACTCAAAGAACCAATAAAAATAACACTACTAATTCGTAGCCCAGGGAAACTATTTACAACCGCCACAATCATCATGTTTCAATTTTGTTTAATATGAATATTACCAATGACAAACCTTTATAAAGGCGTATTTGTGTTCTCGGATATACCATGTATGAGAAAAAGGGTCCTATATAAATCACAGCAACCAAACGGAATGGCACCGTAGATCCGCACTGCACAACAAACAAATAGATAAGTAAATGTACAATGAAAAGGATAATACCCAACACAAGAGTGGTGAAGACAGGGTTACCGACTTAAAACGGTCAGTAGACAATGCCTACTGGTTAGTTTAAATCGATTTTACGTGTACATGTACACACCCTCGCTATTATCCTGTCTTCAGCTCTCAATTTGACAAGACAGTGTCATAAATATAAAATACATCACATCAAAAAGAAAAATCAAAATTAGCAAACTATACACGTATGTCAAACTTTATAAACTTTATGAACATATATTTAATTAGAAACAACTCAGGATGTATCCAGAATTGTACCAAACATGCAAATCAGTTGTAACAAAAGAGAAAACAAATCTAGGGTACGACCAGAAAACCTGATAGACGAAAATTCATGCAACAACCTTCGCTTTCAGAGTTTCAGGGGTGTAGTCATAGAATCCCACGAGGTTGTCCGGTCATTTTTGTTTTGGTCCCAGTATCTAATAAAATTAAATGCCCCGAAGATCGAAATAAACATAATGGAATTTAGTTGGGAGCAGCGGCACCAAAAATTGATTCATTGACAACTTTTGATGTTGCGTTTTGTTGTTTTGTTTGTTTTTTCTTTTCTTGATTTTGCTTTGCTGTTGTTTGTTTTTACGCACTTTTTAATTCCGTTTCTACACATACTATTAAATAAAATAGTTCTATGTATTGTTAAAATAATGTCAATTCAAATTCAATTTTTGTGTAAAAATGAGATTTCTTATAATTTTAAAGTATGTATATTTTTAAACGTATTGATATTTATCTTAATACTAATTATTTGTCCGTACATTATGTACGAACATTGCTATTTGGTAATCTACGTTATTGTATTAGTAATATACGTTACCTTTTCTATAAATGAATTACCCTTACATTGAGTGTACATATTTAAATGTTGTAATGTCTTAGTATCTAAGGACGTTGATGGTATTGTTTTCCAAACACAGTTTATTGTTCTTTAGCTATCAGTCTGTCATATAAATCTAGAAATGTGAAAATGTTAAGCTACGTTACTTAAATAACAAATGTCTGTTTCTCCTGGTATATTTTATACTTGGGGGCGTAATATGCTAATATAAGCTAAACTGAACAATAGTTACACGTTTACAAACAGTCATTTGCCCCTAAACACAATCAGTTTTATTGTCTATTATATAGACATGATAAAAATAGTACTATGCACTGTTCCGTTAGTCACTTGACTCATGTGTATGTATGTTTAGTATTTATATATGATGATGTACGTTGTACACGTCAAAATAAAATGTATGTTCTCCTTTGTTCCGTATACATATATATACAGAAGCGAAAAAGAAACCCAACTCGGGAATTGCCGCTATGTTTTGTATATACTGCACGCTTAATTCCACATAATATTCCAAAGTAAACCCAAAATGTTTTGTAAAATAAATGTTGCAGTTAGTTAGAGAAAGAACACAACTGTGATGTTGTAGACGTTTTAATCACATTACACTTTATAACAGGACATTCATACTCGTTGAAGTATTGAGCCATTTCAGTACTGAATTTAACATAAAGAGTTTGCAAAATGTTGCATCCTACGTTTGCTCACATGCCTGTGCCAGACGCGTACTCTGTCAATAATGAAACTTTGAAGGAATACTATTTGCTGTGGTATGTGTTGTTTTAGTATTTTTTCCGAAAGGAAAGGTCTTAAGTAGCCACGTACCATTCAATTAACAGCAGCATATTGTACATACAATATATAGCGGACATTCCCGAGTTGCGTTTCTTTTTCCTTTCCTATCAGTATAGTTGCAATACAATAAGTAAATCAAAGTACCGAAGGTACTGAGTGCATGGAGAACTATGATTTGTGCATCCATGCTTTCAAATCACGCATGACATGGATGGACTGAAAAAGTGTCAACTCTTCTTAATAATAATACATCATTGCATGTAATAATACATCAATGCATTATTTAATGTATCTGGAAGTAAGGCGATTAAAACAAGATAAGGTAAGGTATATACAGGAATAAAGAAGGGAACAACAGGAATGATTGGTTATAATGAAAATTAATCTCCGAAACGCTTCATCATATCTGAACCATATCTTCACAGGTGTTAAAGTGTATCAAAAAACATCACCTGTCATCATCTGTCAAAGTGTGAGTCATTAGAAATGAATATAGCGTCAAAAAGATCAAGACAGCTAATTTTGCCAATTCAAGGGGAGGTAATTCATAGACCCTTTGACCAACATAGCTGAATTGAAATAGAAAACAACCTTGCATTTATATCGACCTACAATTCAAGTATGATTAAAATCAAATGAACACGAGTGTAGTCTGAAAGACAGCCATATCCCCCGCTGCAAAAAGATTTATAATATACAAATTATGATATACAAATTTAAACATGGACAAATTCTCCCTGAAGTTTCCTTGTTCTAAAAAGTGTGACCTTCAACTAAAAGAACATTTGTTTTACACACAACTTGTAGTAGAGACATACAGACTACAAATATACAAAACATAACTTATAAATCTTTGTGCTCATTTGATTTTAATCTCACAACTCGGAGTATCCCTGGTCTCGGGATACCGTTGTTATTTATTCTCACAACTCGGAATACCACTGGTCTCGGGATACCGTTGTAGTTCATTCTCACAACACGGAGTACCACTATTCTCGGGATACCGTTGTGATTTAATCTCACAACTCGGAGTGAACATGATGTTCATACACAATTATTTCGTTGTTATTTTTTTCAACCATTATGTGAACATGATGTGAAGGCCCGGGCCTTTTGGCTTAATAGGTAGCTACGCCACCGAGAATTTCACGATTCATATCTCTAATTGTAATTTTTACGTGGATTTTTTTTAAGTCGACAAATCGTGTGTTGACAATAATCACCAAAGTCACGGTAAATTCCGTTTAGTACCTTAGGCCTAAACAAGAAAGTGTTTTGTTTCCTGTCACCCAATCGAATCGCCGTTTTGAACCCCGACACAACAACTTTTTACCCCTTCATTTTTCTGTTGCTTATTTTTGTTTTTAAAAATTATTTGTTCTTTGGACTAAACAGAATATAATTCAGTCAGTTTTGCATGTAATTTGAAAATTGTAGTAAAATGTAAAATTCTGTGTTTAGATCTACTCTTGTTTGTGTAATGTATATCTCTCAATGCTACAGTCATACGTTCGAGTCCCGCTTGTTCCACGTTTGCACATTGAAGAATGTTTGACAGCTACTCACTAACGCGCGGCAGGACTGTGGTTCTACGAGTTTGTTTCAAAACAGGTCTACCTCTACCTCTATCAAATTGACGCATAGATAAAAGTCGTAAAAAACTTTTAACCCCCCCCCCCCCCCCCCACCCCCACCCCCACTCTCCACACACACACACACACAATTTGTTTTCCAACTTAAAGTCTTAAAGGTAGTACATCAGGCTTTTTATGGGGGTCTAGATGTCCGATTTAAAATTGACAAATATCTTTTATTCTACATGATCAAAACATAATGAGCCAACAAAATCTTTTATTTGCAAAGAAATTCATTCTGCACAGTAATACATGCTATCCTATGTGACGCAGCTGGGTTAATTTCAGCATATTACGTGCGATTCCACCCTAGCTATATGGTGTTCTGAAACTTTATACATTAATAAAATAGTTCTAGCTTCACATTTTGATTGATAGTGAACTGGAACAATTTTATAATTTAAGTTGTTTCAAGAAAAATTCTGATGTGTCCCTTTTAAGACCATTGGGCATGAATTAAACAAATTTGTTTACATAAAAAAAATATAATTAGAATAAAACATTGGATCCTGTTCAGATTCGAACCCATCTCGCTCGCTTTATAATTTTCTGGGACTGCCGCTCTCCCGACTGAGCTAACAATCTTTACATATTTTGATGAACTATGATAGGACTTATTCTAAAACCGGATTGTCCGAATAGACCCAAAATAGTCACTCGGGATCAAATGACGTAATATATATCCAGTGAGATCTTGTTGATTTGTATTTGGTCTCGTTGACACGATTGGCACAAGTATTCAGGATTATTTTACTACCGAATCATTTATTTGAACTTCATAGAAAGGGAGGTAAAACTTAAGAATATTACACTACAAAGTAAGCTAAAAATCTTATTCCGGAAATTGGGCGGCAACAACTTTTTACAAAGGATAGTAGCTGATGCGATAACCATTACTGACCAAACCTATTAAATATTATATGAAGACTATAAAGGCCATGTATATTTCTTAAATATATAAATCCAAGAAAGATGGAAGATATACGTTTGATGGTGTTGCAAGAGAAATAAATTATAAAATTAACTTACAAATCTCAATACACTATCCTAGGAGAACAATACAGCGTATGAATACATACGCAAGATCACGTGATGATGATGATTGATCTATTTATAGAACGCACAGCAAAACGATGGAACAATAGATGATATAGCTACATAAACAATGTATCGAGGAAATTATTTGAAATTTCTAAATGACATTACTTTATTTGTATCCGCACTAGAAAAGAAGAAACACCTGTTAAAAGATGGGTCTTCGTTTTCAGGCAATGCGTCGATTCATCAGTGAGGCTGTAGCTAGGATTCGTGAAAAAACATGGTTACCAAAGCTTGATGAACAAGTTCACCATGCTAAAATGAACTTAAATAGGATATGGATATAGAAATATAAAAACATCGGACAGGGAAAGTAGTATTCAAGGGGACAGTCAACCACAAAATACAGAAACAAACACGCAAAAAGACAAACAAGAAGGCAAAAGTAATAATAAATGCAAACGACATCACAAACACAAAATGTTTGACAATAGGGCTATCGCCTTGGCGCCTATTGCCACCGAACAACGAAACAGAATCCGGTATATTAAACGGTTACGGAAATGGACGGGCAATTTCGATGAACACCGAGCTGAACGGAAAAGACTGAACGATGATTCGGCCTTCATTTGCATAGTTGTTACACTTGATTGTTATGTTAAAATGACCATGGCTTTATTAAACTCCCACACCGTAAGTTATGTATGTATAACTATATAACATCATTGTTAGAAAAAGAAACAAAAAGTTGCAAACACTTTAGACGTAATCATTCGCAGTTTATGATTTATGTTGACGTCATTATGGGGTCTATAATCTGTCAGATCATTTCACAATCAAAGATGGATAGTGGATAACTGTCTTTCTAAGACGTTAGTATTTGTTTTGTATAAATTAATTTGTTTGTATTTAAATCTTAATTGTTCTCTTGTTTTCTTCTTTATAAAAGTAATACACAATAGTATAGCTATACGTTAGATAATATTCCATTAAGCAATGATATTAAAAGAGCACAAACTGCGGTACTATGTACTGTATTCAAACTGCGGTACTATGTACCATATACAAACTGCGGTACGATGTACTATATACAAACTGCGGTACTATGTACCATATAAAAACTGCGGTACTATGTACTATATACAAACTGCGGTACTATGTACCATATACAAACTGCTGTACTGCGGTACTATGTACTATATACAAACTGCGGTACTATGTACCATATACAAACTGCGGTACTGTGTACCATATACAAACTGCGGTACTATGTACCATATACAAACTGCGGTACTATGTACCATATGCAAATTGCGGTACTATGTATCATATACAAACTGCGGTACTATGTACCATATACAAACTGCGGTACTATGCACTATAAACAAACTGCGGTACTATGTACTATATACAAACTACGGTACTATGCACTATATACCTGGTCAATGAGCATGTCAGCGGTCAATAAGCACACTTTTCAGCTTTTTCAAGGTCAAATTTGACCTTATGTGAACATTTTCAATAATACTCTCTTAACAGTGTGCATCCATGCGTAACGTCGACTCTTCCCTGTTACAATTGTGACGTATAATCGATAAATGCTTTGCCACAATTGTTTATTTTAGTAATGAAATTATGATATATGACTTTGTTTTATTTCAAGTACACTTAAAACAACATACTAAGGGAAAGTTAAATTAAAGAAATAATTGATATTTGTAATTTACGACCATAAAATTTAATATATAAAGTTTTGGACGCGACTTATGGGGCCGAGATTCTCCGTTCATACTCGTTTTACTTTACACGTGTATGTTAACTGGATAACTACTTATTATTGTTCATCTTCAACACGTGTGTCAATGATTTGAACAATTAGCTTAATGTTAATGTCTGCAAATGGAAGTAGGAATTAAATCGGATTTGCTATTTTAGGTTTAAGTTGACTAATGTTTTGATGTATCGTTTAGCATCACAATCGGCCGACATTTCGTGCAAGCTGCATATAAGATTTCACCGCTCCCCATACACCCACCCCCACCTCCCCACTCCAAAAAAACAACAAAAAACATCCGCATGTAGCCACAGTACTCTCCTTTTCTTGGAGATTTTTCTATACGAGGGTGCTTCAAAAAGTTCTGTCACTAGGCATATATCCTTTGAACTGGATATTACACTGAGATAAAGTAATGTATTTATAGTACTACTGGGTTCGCTGTCTTAAATTCCACAACAAAAATGAAAAATGTCCGGTTATTTATACACCTGAATTACCTCCCCCTACCACACCTTTTGGATACTGGCATCTCTGAAAAGTCCTTGTTACAAAACGTTGTAAAAATTATTTGAATAAGTGTATGCTTTTAAATTTTCTTGTACGCCAACTGTTGTTATTCACCCATAATCCCTGAAATTTATTGTCGAGAATTCGGAAAGGTCTTGCTGCAAACCAGATATGAGTGAATGCATATCCCTTAATTTTATCAGAAATAACACTGATTTCTTAATTTTATTTACGGAAATGTTATAATATCTTTTAAATGTCGTAATTATTCTCATAGTATTAATATGGTTTCATATTTGTTTACAAATCATAGTCCTTCAGTGTTTAAATTTCATATTCAAACATTATTGTAGAATTGTGTACAATGTTTAGAGAAAATATTGATCATCCAAAAATGCTATTTCAGAAGATTGCCCTTCCATTTAATGTCCATTTATCATTAAATTAATTTTACACGTTAGCTTAAAATGTTAATTTCTAAGACAATGCCTTTTCATCCACCATGCTTAAATTCTGAATCTTGTAATGCACAGATATAATTGGTAATGTCCGAGAAATTTCAAAGGCCTTCGACAAGTACTTAAAGCAAAACAGGCATTTAAAAAGGTAACAGTTAACAAACCTGAAAAAACTCAAGACGAAAATGCCTCGGTGTGTATAAGGGATGTGTATTAAATGTTCCATAACTTTCGTCACACAAAATATACAGCATTCATTTTACCATCAATGGAATGGTATTGAAACCCTCGTTCATTTGGTATCAATCACCAACACTCACAATGAGCACATAATTGTTAAAACGCGTTAGTGACAGAACTTTTTGAATGACCCTCGTATGTACAAAATGTATCTGTTTTAAAGGTAAATAATAATAACAATTGATTTTTCTCCACGATTTGGTAGTTTTTTTTGACATATCAACTAATGCAGTAATTCGACGTAGCATTGAATTTCCGTAGGTCTTGATAAGGGCTACGGTGAGATTGTTCCATTCCCAAACCTCACAAATGCAGCTGACAAATTGTTCACGTTATTTAAAACATACCCCCACCCTAACAAGTGCAACTGACAAATTGTTCACGTTATTCAAAACATAGCCAAGGCGCAGGCTTCTCACCAGCTCATCCCAATACCCCCCCCCCCCGCCCCCCTTACGACGTCCTTATCTAGATTTACGTAATTCAATGCAGCGTAACTTCATTAATCTAAGCTCGTGGTGGGCAAAATATTTATTAATAAAATAATCGTTATTATTAAAATAAACAGTTTGAACTTACAAATGCATTAAAGAAACAAAAACGAAATGAGTATTCCCCTTAATGAGTAAATAACAAATTAGCGTAAATAAAAATCAAATCGAAATGCCAAAACAACAAAAAATACCAAACTGGGGAGAATATATCAAATATCATTTCACCTTTTTTTCTATTCGGAGTAATCTCCAAGAGAAACAGAATTAGGTTTCTTTTTTTACTGAGTATTTATATATAACTATACTACGTAGAAATAAATGCAGATGTAAGAAAGCAGCATTTGCTATATACAATGTACATGCATATGGAAATAAAACAACACCTCAACAAATCATCATGTAAGCCACTGTCAAAGAAAAACATTGTACCAATTGGTATATCCGAATCCTGTATTTTTATATAGTATTTGTGTATATGCGGATGTATTATAGTGAAATTGCAAATCGCAATACCCCAGAAAATGAGTAAAAGCAACAGTTATATAGTATATAGTATATATAGTATGTGTCGCAACATATTAAAAATAAATGTTGTCTTTTTCGATTACGATTTGCTTGTTTCACCTTACTATAGCATACATGTGAATCTATTTATAACAACACACCGGCAAAGAAATTCAGGTAGGAACTACTAGCAGACTCCACGTAAAATAAATTCATGCATGTTACCCACGCCTCCATTCCCAGGTCAAGTTAAATAATGTCGGAAATGAAATAGCACATGTAATATGCAGTATCACCGACTCTTGCTGAATTATGAGGTTTACCGTTCAGGACGATATTCAGTACGACAGCATTTTTATTTCTAGAGCATATTCGCATTGTTAATAAATAGGCTCCATTGACTGGTGCAGTGAATTTACCAGTGATTCCGTCATAGCCATTCAGATCGTTAAACTTGATCTCGGGAAAGACAAGTGTTTGTCCAGCCGAGATACTAGTTGATCCAGACATCATCTTAGCTTTGGAAGCAATTGTTGTTTTATCTGAAACAGAAACAGTGGTATAGATTAGGTATAGATGAAGCAACTAGGCATGTTATCATCAACCGATAACACAATTAAATTTGAATGTTTTTCTACGGCTAATCAACAAATTCAATTAGGTTATTTCGGGCCGCCACATAGACAGAGGAAGGGTACATCGTAATCCAGGAACGGTGCCTAAATATAACTGTCGAATATATTCTCATGATTATTTAATTTGCTCGGGGGATACTCTGATGTACTGGATCGCCCTGTTTCCGTCCTTATTCGCCGGAAGAGTCTGAGCTATGGCAGGAGCATAGCGTGTCATACTCCTTACTCACAGGAGTAACTAGATAAATAAAACATAGATAAAAAAATCGTAAAAAAGTTGAAAAACGCAAAACAATATCAGAAAGTGGATGGGGTTAAGGACGGAAAGTTACCAGTTTTTTGCTAGCATAAAATGTCTATATTCCTGACAAATATCGCTTTACAGGCACCATTTTGGTCCAAAGTTGAAAACATATATCGGGGGGAGGCCACTCCAATTCCCTGTTTTGCAGGAGGACACCTAATCCCAAACCCTCCCCCACTCGGCGCTTCGCAACTCGTATTAGGAGTATGTTGAAAACGGACCACGCTACGCCCCTGTATGGCACACCGAAGGAACCCTGTGGCGTCGGTGGGACTCGAAGATTTATTATTCAGATTCCACCAGGTTACCCACTGAGCCACCGCGGCCCCTACTACGAATCAGTAGTTCCCAATATGTGTTGCTTTTAAGTAGAATACCACTTAAACTGGTGGTAGTGGGAGTGCGAGGTGGCACTTTATATTACCTCTCACGAACACACTCACTAAAACCGACTATTCTACTTTCTCTCTTGTTTGTGTTCGTTCCTTTCAATAAATCCCATTTTGTAAAGCTGCATATACATACCGATAAAAAAATCCTCCATGTTAAGTTAAAGTACTAAAAGGTAAAGATATCCACCTTTTTCAGTATAAAACCTATACAGAAAATTAAGTTTGTTTATTTGTGTGTGGACAAAATGCAGTTGTCAAAATTATGCTGCAAACTACAGTTTTGGTGTGGCACGCTTGTAAAGTAGCGAGGGGTCTCAATTGAAAATCACAAAAATTAAAGATCTCAGTTAGTAAGGCTTAAAGTGTAAGATATAACGAAACATTTGCCAGCTGGATCAAATAAACTTAATAAATTGTGTGACCACAATTTGCACGAATGCAGGCCATAATGCTGCGGCGCAGTGACGCGACGTGACGCGCTGTAAGTGCGTGGGGCAGATTACGACATTTGTGCTGTAAAGCCCCTGTCGTTGTCGACTTGGTGATGGATCTCGCTCTGCGACCCAGCTCATCCCAGATGTGCTCTATTGGTTAGAAATCAGGAGAACTGCAGGCAATGGAAGGATGTGATGTTGTTCTGCAAAATGGTGGTCACACACGTTATTAAGTTTAGTTGATCCAAACATGGAGTAAAGTGGTTTTTTCTCAGTATAGATGTATTCCACAAACGTCCACTTGTCGTGTGTTGAAACAGATTTCATTCTCGATTGTAGCCTGAATGATTTTGATTGGTTTGGGTATGAAATGAATTAAATTTATGTAAAAAGGTATCGCCTTGCCTTTTACAATTTAATTAACTCCTTTTCATAAATCTTATTTGGAATGGGGTCGTTGATATCTTATATTTATATATTATATATATATTAGAGAGAGAGAGGAGAGAGAGAGAGAGAGAGAGAGAGAGAAATATTTGTGAACTACCAAGGGACAGACAACCTTTGGACGAACTACGGCATGGCGCCTAGCTATGATGAGATACACAGAAATTAAGCGTATGTATTCACTCCCTAAAAAGATAGGCTGCAACACACGTTGATGAACTGTTATCTCTACATCATAACACACATCATAACACACATCATAACACACTAGTCTGGAGCCTTAATTAACATATTAGACGCATACATACATACAATTATAGCTCATATGAGTGGGCCACATTTAAGCATTCCAACCACACACAGCTATATTTGAGGACATATATATATATATACAGGACAAGTAGGCAGAGGCGAGGTCCTTTATATGCCACTTCAAACTTCTCTAAATACACTACACTGTTTCCAACCAGCAGTAACTTATTATAATAATTTCTGCTAGATCTGAAGTATTTAATGTAAAACAGCACATTCTACTAGTCGATAAAACAGCGAGCTGTATTTTTAAAGGGACACACGGCAATCTTGAAGTATTTGAAATGGGTGTCGCGATTTATATATCCAGTATTATTTTTACTTTTACCCTGGTTACATTTAAATAAATCAAATTTTAAGTCTTATTATACTATAAGTTTTAATATATTATTGGTGAAATAATATCAAAAAATAATAATATGCAAAAACACATGGCTTAATACAATTCGTATAATTAACATTAATGATTGAACAAATGCAATTTATGTAAAAATAACTAACGGGACGCCGCTAGTTTTTAAAAATGTGTCCCTTTAAATAAGTAAGTGTTACATGTGTTTCATACTAATGAGGGCAATGTCATAATAATTGTACATTTCATTTCAGCAATAAAATAAAGCAATAAAATACATTTTCGTACTTGTATATATCTATAGAAAATGTCTTTTCGAAACACATTTTACCAGTTCCACTGCATGAATTGTCATACCTTTGTAAACTTATCCAAATTCAAAAAAATATATTAAAGGAGATATAAAAGTCGAACAGGAAATGTAGCATTCAAGGACATCATTCAACCAAAAACACACATCGAAATAAACAAAATTACAATGATAAAACAAAGACAAAGTATATGACATTATAAACACAAAAATATTGACATCAGGGCTATCAAACAGGAATCGTTAGAGACAAAAATGTTCTCTGAGTGGTTAAACCCAGTTCTAGGGTACACCAAACCTTACGAAACATCCTATTGTCATCCCAATAAAACGAGACCCCCAGGCTATTTCTTTTAATGAACAAGGCAACATTAATAGGCAATATACGTGTAACACAAATATGGTTATGTATACTAGTAAACACTATGTCTAGAAAACCACAAAACAAGTACTCGATGATTTGGCAGAAGCCTTGTATAAAAGTAAAGTAACACAATTAAAATTAAACATATATTATTAATATTGCATATCAGTTTGTTAGCATTTACCTGATACAATTCCCATTCAACAAGCGTAACAAAATTACCAAATTGCACCATTCGAAAATGAACTCGTTAGAATAAATAATTTATTATCAATAGCATTATCATTTTAAACTGTTGGAAAGTGAATCTTAGAAATTAAACACTTTGAACATGTTATTAGACCTTTCTTTATTGTTCCTAACATTTTGCGAGAACTTTGCTTTAATCTTATTGTCGCTTTTTACTTGCTTTGTTGAATTGACTAAAGGTAAATTAAAATGTTGTCACGTCATAACAAACGGATTTAACAGAATTTTATTCAATATAATCATATACCATATGTAATGTAATAAATGGAAATACTAAGTACGTTCTTCCTAAAATATGTTATAAAGAAATATAAAAATATCGGACAGGGAAAGTAGCATTCAAGGAGCACAGTCAACCACAAAACACAGAAATAAACACGCAAACAGACAAACATGAAAGCAAAAGTAATAATAAATACAAACGACATCACAAACACAAAAGGGTTGACAATAGGGCTACCGCCTTGGAACGGTCAGTGGCAAAGTAGGCCACTGGGTGTATAAACCGGTTCTAGTGTGCACTAAACCTCACACTTACCCTACTGTCATCCCATTAAAACAGGACATTGTAAATAAAGAAATCCCCGCCATGATCTAATATCTAACCAACAAGGCAGCATCAATAGGCAATATAAGTAAAACACAAATATGCTCGTGTAAATATAATACAAAAAAACAATAGCCTAGAAAGCCACAATGAAGGTACTCAATGACTTGGCAGAAGCCAGAGCAACAAGAGAATAAACCATTAAGGGCACGACAAGAAATATCATAGACAAACATCAAACGCCACCGTCCCAATGGCCTTTAGGTAGGCTTCATCATAGGGTCCATAGCCTGTCCGGTCATCGTACAATTACAGAGGATAGCATAGTGGCAAATTGTAAAAGGGTCCACCACCAAGCATGCAGTACGCTGCAAAATGATAGGGTCATAACCTCTTTTGATAAACTTTTTAACAAGTTTAACAAAGATAGAATGAAAGTGATCATAACCAAGCATTTTTCGAAGTTTATAAATCACATCACCATAGAAGTCAGGTTGTGATAGTCCTTGTCGCAGAAGAGTCCTTAAATTACTTTTATATTTGGAAAGAAGATCAGGGTTACGATAATAACATTTTGCAAAGGTTTTACGAAGTTTATGGTAACGGTAACCCTGATTGAGTAGCTTTTTAGTTATACATAGATTACGAATATAAACGTCCTCAACTCGAGTACAAGCTCTTGAAAAACGAATAAGTTGAGATAAATACACCCCATAAGAAGTTGCTCGGGGAACATCCCCTTCCAAGTGGGGATAATTAACAATGTCAAAATTAAAATGATATAAGGCGACAGTAATGTGTAATAAACATCTTATACCAAAACAAATGTAGGTATAAAAGTCGAAAAGAAAGACACGCAAACAAGACAATTGCCAGTAACAGGGAAAAAGACAAGTATGCGAAACAACAAACAATAATAAAGGGTTGACAATAGGGGTACCGCCTTGGACGGTCAGTGACATAATTCCCAACAAAACGGGACAGTGTAACTACAAAAATCCCAGACAGGCTATAACCTCTAATCAACTAAGCAGCAATAATAGGCAATATAAGTATAACAAAACGATGGTAAATGTATATGAAACTATAAGAAATGCATAGAAAGTATTCAGTGACTTGGCAGAATCCAGAGCAACATGAGAATAAACCACTCAACTTGGCTAAAGGGCACGGCAAGACAAAATTGTAGAGAAACATCAAACGTTCAGGATGTAGGTTGACGTCATCATAGGGTCCATAAACTGTCAACAAGTAAAACCTGACCCAGACTAGATTACTTGATTCGAGAGTTGCCAGACAGGTATAACCTGAACAACGTGATCAATTTCACAACACATGCTGTAAACGTTAACAGTGTCTTACTATTGATCTTTCGCACGGTCTGATTTTCCAGTGTCCTTAATACTCCGACATTCTGGTGATGACTGAATGCAGCTGTTTAGATGTTTCCTCCATAGACTTTGTTTTATCGCTAAATTCGACTGCCTGGTTTATCATTAGTTCCGACTATTCACGTCTTACTGTCTCTCTGTCTTCAGTAAGAGGAGCGAGGCCACGGTTTACACTTTCCCTCGCCGTTGTCATATCGTCTTGCATCATTTTTAAATTAATTTCCATTCATATTACCTTCTTAAGTAACTGTTCTACAAAATCGAAATTTGAGCATTTCGCCTCAGAGGCATGTATTAACACACGAAGCACAATAATTGTGCCAAGGGCTGCATTTAAAACACGAAACATGCTAGCTGTTTGATCCGATGTTCCTGTTACACCTTCTCAGTTAAATCTAAATGATGAAGTGTGCCGAACACGCGAGCCTTTTGTTGTGTGGCTAGATAAATATTGAAATTGGCTTTTATTTGCAAGACATAAATTGGCAGTGTCTGTCAAATAGGGCAGGTTTTCCTGTATACAACATGAACAGCATAGGGTTTAACGGAAAGGTTCAGCATGTTTTTGAAACGCATTCCCTCATTATTACAGACACATGGCCACGCATAAAAGACAGCGTATTGATCATAGAAGATAAAAAAAAGAAACATTATGGTAACAGAATAACTTTCAGGATACATATTAGAAAAAAGTCATTTATATGACTCCACATTTGTTACGCTCGAAAGCCTGCAATTAAGCATGTGGTACACCTGCATAGTTGTTATTAAAATTGTTTGATAGTAATGAGATTGTTTAAATGAATCGCTAAGTTAAATCGATCGTATGGGAACATATTTCTATCCATTACTAGCAGTTCGAATATCGTCTAAATGTAGACTGATCTGTCCATATTTCTACATGTAAGTACGGTCAACAAATGCCAGGCCGTTTAAAATAATATATGCTTCTTGATACAACAACTTTTACAACATTTATCAATTAATACTATTCGTGTTTGCACGTAAATGCCTTCATATTGACATATATAGATAAAGAAAACAAATCACTTCAACAGTTTCCATACTATTTACTATTATTTTCTGGAAGCAAACGTTTAAATTGTCAAATTGTCGTTGGACCCATGATCGAAAAGTCTTGGTTCGATCCTCGCCATTACCATTTGTGTTATGTTGCTGAGCAAAGCATTGTATCTGCATTTGCTTAATACTGTTTCTACCCAGGAATACATCGAGAGTGATTCAAATAAGTTCATAGAGCTTTCGTTACAATCGATGTAAAATAAATAAGTTTAAACTAAACTGCCAAAAGAAACAGACCTAATACACTTCTTGATACTAAACGTTACTTAAAGAGACTTTTGCCAATTTTAAATCTAAATATGAAAAAAATAATCAACCTATCAATGCTACAATATTGACAAACTCATTTTCCAAGCGCTTTCGACTTGCTGTAAAGTTTGTTTCTGACAATATACGCAAACATTGATAAAACAAACATATAGAAAACAACATAACAACAAAGCGTGTAAAACAAAATTGTAGCATGGTCGGTGACATTTCTTTTGATGAATTCAGAGATGGGGGCATATACACGTTTAGTTTAATTGACAAAAAAACAGAAAGCTTCCCACTGTTTTTTAGGCGTATTTAGAACGTGCGCCAACACACTTTAGAATGCAATTTTAAGGTGGAGGTGGTGCAAGTCTATTTATTACGGCGAAACTCATAAGTAGGTATAACAGCCGAACAGGAAATTTAGCTTTCACAGAACACAGTCAACCAAGAAAAGCATTAAAACAAACAACACATACAATGTTAATAGCTGTAAGATGCAAGGCATGTGACATTACAAACACAAACGAATTGAAAAGTATGGCTACTGCCTTGGAACAATCAGTGTCAATGAAGCTGGGGGTTTACACCAGGCTCTATGGTGCATCAAACCTCACTCTTATCATATTGTTATCACACAAAAGGGGGACTGTGAAAAAAGTAATCCGCGCCAGAATATATAAACAAGTGATTTTTATTTTATCGTCGCACCATCATCAAAGGTCATATGGCGACTTGCCAGCTTCGATTGTTGGAGGAAGACCCCAGGTGCCCCTCCAGGCAATGTTCGTGCACGGACAGGCACCTGGATAGAACCACCGACGTTCCACAAGCCAGCTGGATAGAATAAAAAAAGCCTAGAAAGCCACAATGCAAGTACTCAGTGACAGAATCCAGAGTAGTCTAGATCATCTGCGACGCTTGCTTATTTTCAAAACAAAACGTGTAGAACAGTTTTCTTAAACAAGTTTGACTTTTGACGAGATTCCGATATCGTTTCTGATTGGCTGAGACAGAAACACCTGATATCCAAGATATACAGAAAAGCAGAAAGACAATGACTTTATAAATGAACAAAGATGGAATATATCGAAGAAACTAAATGCGGATGGTCAGAAATACCTTAATAAAAAAAAAACGGTCATGTGCTTCCGGTTTCAAATTTGTTTCTGCACAAACGGTCAAGACGTTTGTATTTACAGTCAAGCATCGAAGGTGATCAAGACTAAATCTAAAGCATTAAGTGGTACATAATGTTAACATAGTTGATGGAGAGGCTCGGATTGGCGACCAAGTGGATCCTCACTTGTGTTTAAACTATTTCGCAATTGAGCTGCTCGCTGTACTAATACTTATAAATAGGTATAGTCTCGCAACGCATGTAATAATGTTTCACTTAACATAATTTATTTCTCAGGGCTTGTTACGTCATATGAATTCATGGCGTGGATTCTTTAGATACTTCATAATGCACAAATAAGGAAAAACATGGAGAATCATACTTACATTGAGGAAAAGTAGCCATGTATAGAAAGACCATCTGTTCATTTGATGATTATATTATAAGAAGAATCGAAACGTTCAGCATGATAAGAAGCTGTGTCGCAAATCGATATTATTTATAATAATAGCATGGTTATCTCTTATATTATGCAAAACAACCTGTGAACTCCATCATGCAATTGTAATATATATATCAATGTATTTGAACTGCAACAATGTTTAACTGTCTAGATTTAGTGTCGTTTAAAAGAGGTTTGATGCACCCTTAAACCGGCCTTTTTGCCCCTGACCCGTGTTGTCAACCCTTGTATGTATGTGGTGTCATGTACTTTGTTGTCAACCCTTGTATGTATGTGGTGTCGAGTACTTTATTGAAAACCCTTGTATATGTATGTGGTGTTGAGTACTTTGTTGTCAACCCTTGTATGTGTGTGGTGTTGAGTACTTTGTTGTTTACCGACGTATGTATGTGGTGTCGAGTACTTTGTTGTCAACCCTTGTATGTATGTGGTGTCGAGTACTTTGTTGTTTACCCACGTATGTATGTGGTGTCGAGTGCTTTTGTTGTCAACCCTGGTATGTTTGTGGTGTCGAGTTCTTTGTTGTTTACCCACGTATGTATGTGGTGTGGAGTACTTTGTTGTCAACCCTGGTATGTTTGTGGTGTCGAGTGCTTTGTTGTCAACCCTGGTATGTTTGTGGTGTCGAGTGCTTTGTTGTCAACCCTGGTATGTTTGTGGTGTCGAGTGCTTTGTTGTTTACCCACGTATGTATGTGGTGCCGAGTACTTTGTTGTCAACCCTTGCATGTATGTGGTGTCGAGTGCTTTGTTGTTTACCCACGTATGTATGTGGTGTCGAGTACTTTGTTGTCAACCCTGGTATGTTTGTGATGTCGAGTACTTTGTTGTTTACCCACGTATGTATGTGGTGTCGAGTACTTTGTTGTCAACCCTGGTATGTTTGTGGTGTCGAGTACTTTGTTGTTTACCCCCTTATGTATGTGGTGTCGAGTACTTTGGTGTCAACCCTGGTATGTTTGTGGTGTCGAGTGCTTTGTTGTCAACCCTGGTATGTTTGTGGTGTCGAGTACTTTGTTGTCAACCCTTGTATGTATGTGGTGTCGAGTACTTTGTTGTTAACCCTGGTATGTATGTGGTGTTGAGTACTTTGTTGTCAACCCTTGTTTTAATGTGGTGTCGAGTACTTTGTTGTTTACTCACGTATGTATGTGGTGTCGAGTACTTTGTTGTCAACCCTTGTATGTATGTATTGTCGAGTACTTTGTTGTTTACCCACGTATGTTTGTGGTGTCGAGTGCTTTGTTGTCAACCCTGGTATGTTTGTGGTTTCGAGTACTTTGTTGTTTACCCACGTATGTATGTGGTGTCGAGTACTTTGTTGTCAACCCTGGTATGTTTGTGGTGTCGAGTGCTTTGTTGTCAACCCTGGTATGTTTAAGGTGTCGAATGCTTTGTTGTCAACCCTGGTATGTTTGTGGTGTCGAGTACTTTGTTGTTTACCCACGTATGTATATGGTGTCGAGTACTTTGTTGTCAACCCTGGTGTGTTTGTGTTGTCGAGTGCTTTGTTGTCAACCCTGGTATGTTTGTGGTGTCGAGTACTTTGTTGTTTACCCACGTATGTATGTGGTGTCGAGTACTTTGTTGTCAACCCTTGTATGTTTGTGGTGTCGAGCGCTTTGTTGTCAACCCTGGTAAGTTTGTGGTGTCGAGTGCTTTGTTGTCAACCGTGGTATGTTTGTGGTGTCGAGTACTTTGTTGTTAACCCTCGTATGTATGTGGTGTCGAGTACTTTGTTGTCAACCCTGGTATATCTGTGGTGTCGAGTGCTTTGTTGTCAACCCTGGTATGTATGTGGTGTCGAGTACTTTGTTGTCAACCCTGGTATGTTTGTGGTGTCGAGTGCTTTGTTGTCAACCCTGGTATGTTTGTGGTGTCGAGTACTTTGCTGCTTCTGTATGAGTATTTATCCACTTTATTTTGAATGTTTTGTAGAGTGCGTTTTGAGAATGCTAGAATTACGTACGACTTTTTGCCTATTATTGCTGCCTTGTTTGTTTTTATATATTTTATATAGCCTGGCGGGGTTCTCTTTATTTACACGGTCCCGCTTTACTGGGAAGACATTATGGTAAGACTGAGATTTGGGATACCATAGGACCTGATTTAAATCCCAAGCGACTTGTTTGACATTTACCATTCCAGAGAGGTAGACCTATTGTCAACCAGTTTGTGTTTATGATGTAATATGACTTGCGTCTTATTAACATTGTAACAGTTGTTTGTTTTAATGCCAGTTTTTGGTTAACTGCGTTCTGAGAAAGCTACATTTCCACTTCGACTTTTATACCTATGTTTGAATTTACTTTTATCTTACAAATTTTATCTTACAAATCGCTGTTTCAAAAATGGTGGCCGATGTGCTTAGTTTCCGTTCAAGTTTCTTCAAGTTTCCTAAAGTAAGGCAAAGCTATTGATTTGAGATGTATGTGTTTTCTCTATACTGCTGGTATCCGGTTTAAATACTTCGAAATTGTTTTATTACATAGCAGCATGGCTTCTTGGAGTGCAATAAAGCCATGACGAATTTCTCATAATACACTAGCGTATTACAGATGCAAATGAGGATCGAATCACTGAGTTAGTATACAGTAAAACATGTATTCCCAATTGTTTGCATGGTATATCATACGATACGTTCAGACACCTTAACTGTTTATCATTATTTGAAATCTTACTTCATAAAATGCATGTTAGTAACGTTAAATTTGGTTTAAGGTGCTGCATTTTTTGTAGAACGTATTTACAGCCGCCTAACGTAGCGAAGTTATGTAAACAAAAAAACGACGTCATGATTTCTCATACAAGTTGCCGCCATATATTAAGTAAATTGACAACAATAAAGTTAAACTAGCACGTCTTAGATGTGCTATGTGATCAACAGAATCTTACATTCGTGACTGTGTATTATAGACCTTAATAAATTAATTTTATCCGACGAGTTTATCTCGTATCCTATCATTTTATCCAATTCGTTTATTTAAATCAATAATACACAATGTTTTATGGCGTCTGTTTATATGAGGTAATATAAGTTCAACAAACTCGTTTATTAAAATCAATAATACCAGTCACTCCTGTAAGTTCCTCTATGTTTAACACTAGCACTAAATAAACGCTGGTCTGAATATAAGTAAATACTGAAAAGTAGGAGACTCGGTTTTATTACGTCTGTTTATGTGTTCAACACCTCTTATGTCCTCTAGCACCTGCTCATTGACATTTACCTTTGTAACAGATTTCCTTTAGTTTCTGAATGTAGACAAAGAGCGCGTATATGGGTGAAAAAGGCTTTATTTATCTCCTAATACGCCCGTTAATAAGATGTTATAAGTTTCTAACTTATTTTTTTATCGTCACAGAATGGTTACCTGACATGAAAGAGAGACATTTGATGTCATAAAAAGGTACTCTTTAAATATAAGAAAATTAAGTTAATGGTAAGATGGTGTTTAAGACAAAATAAATCTCACTTAAACACTTGTTTCATCATGTGATACATTCACATGCTAGCAAAAAATCGTTTGATCGTGCCGTTTGTCTTAATATACCAGACCCCAATTATCAACTATTTGAAATCGCCCTTCGTGCAACTATACAATAACATAAGCAGAGATCTAGGTAGTGAAAGAGTAACAGGATAAAGCAATTTCTTACAGAGATAGCATTTTATCAATTTAAATAATACTATCTCAAATGAAAAGCTTGTTTACTTGAACGGAGATATTGTTAATGAACTGAATCATTTAAATCAGGTATTCCGATTCAAATTACGTGTAGCTCTACTAGTGGAACTAATGGACAAACGGTAAAGCATAGTTGAACATAAGCAAATAACTGGCTGATATTTATTCGGTAAAATATATACATGAAAACATGAACATAGACCCAAATAAGTATGAAGCAATAAATTTGTTCATCACAAAGAAAACATTTTATTTATTAATGGACCGATGTATTTACATTTGTGTTGCCCACATGGTATGCATTAGTGCATTAGGGTTTCTCTACAGTATGTATTACATCACCTAATTGTCCCATTGAGCTCAGACGGGAGCGCATTCTTTTTTTATCTGCTGCTAGTTTTAGTGTGGGCTCCTTTATTTTGAGTTCAATCCTGCGAAGTGATACTTATTTTTTTTTGTACCGCTATTGAATTCCGTCAAAATATATTGTTTCGGTTTTGAAAAAGTCTATAACGGTAGTTGTGTGTCATTATTTTTCAACGTAATTAATTTGTGTTTTATCAGCTATAAGTTATGGCTAATGCAGCTTTAAATTCATTATGTTTAATCCGACCTTCAAGCTTGGTTACATAAATATGGTATAAAGTGGATCTCTTGTTATCAATAAATACTCAGAAAAACGAGTACTCGCATGTAAATATAATTGTAATCCTATTTCTATATGAAATCAGAGCCAGTTGGTTTCTATCCAAGGTTCCACCCACACATCACAGTTAATAGTGCGTAAGGTTAATATCTGACCGTTCCTCCTAATAAAAAATGCTGGACTTGTCTTATGAGTATAACTGTTATAAGTCATGGTTTCAATAAAGACGTCAGTAAATTGTTAGAGTAACTCTTTTGTTGAACTCTTTTGAATAGATTTGCATAATTAGCTACGGGCAGATATTACAACTTGTTTTTAACAAATGAAAAAAAGAAGAAAATCAGTAGATCGTTACAGTTTCCTTTTGGACATCTTGCTATCAGAACATAAATTTAGGTTCAAGTTTGTGTTGTTCTTAAATTTGCAGACAGTTTTTTTCATATGTATTACCACAAATAACAAGACAATATCCAATGTGGTGTTACATGCGCATCATAGAGTGAACGTTTCTTGAAAGGAATAGACGGAACATCGCTTATATCAAACTTTCAATTCAACTTAAGATTGGCTTTTTGAATGATATATTATTCAAAACATGTTCAATTGTTTTAGGCACTTCATTGTTACTGCAATGATTCTGGTTCAGTCAGCACATACACAGGAACCACAATGTTCTAAGTATGACTTTTTAGAGAAACTACTTGAGAAAGTCATAAGAATGGAGATTAGCTTTGAAGCCATGCGAAAGGAAATGCAGCACACACAGGAAACCATAGGTGCGGAAATGAAAGCTACTAAAGCGAGCGTTAATCTGGGTCTTGCTGCTCTTGTAGAAGATAGGGAGACAATAAATAAGGAAGTGTCTGAATTGAAGGTGACTCAGACGAATCAATTGAATGAAAAGACTAAAGAAATGGAGGGAACGTTCAATCAGCAGCAGGCGATTATCACCAGAATGTCGGAGGATTTCAGGAAGATGGAAAACGACACCGTACAGAAAATATTTGGTAAATAACGATTGTCATCTGACATTTTTCAAATATTTTACTTAAATTTTACATCCCTGTTAAATAATCACGAATATACACATCATGTTCATTTAATATGGTATTAAATTCTTAAAAAAACTAATAATACTCTTTCCAAAGTAGGACATTTACTTATATAAATACGTTTCAAACAATAATTGATCATGTTCATCAATGTGAAAGTAGTTACAGTAACTCTGACGGAAACGTGCTCTATATTCGAATGTGCAACCAAGAATGTATTTCGTTCTGACCAAAATATTTACGAAACTGCAGCAACATGGTTTTGAAATAATTTGATTACCTCGCCAGTGACATTTGATGATCATGCTTCTATTGGTGAATAAGAATACAAATTGTTGATTTTTATATTAGAACATGTTTTTACTGTCTCGAGTTTTGTTTTGACATAGTATCTTTACGTTTACGATCATTAAAACATGTTTACTTTTCTTAAAAATTAGAGTTAATTTGATTTTACCTATTAGTCCTTTCCTTATTTATTATTCGCTTTATGAACCATTGAAACAGAGACATGCCATAGGAGGAGGGAACCAGATATAAATAAACATTTGACAAATCTGTTTTTTATTTCGTTGGAAAGGAAAAGAGTGTGAATTGTTCGTTTAAATTCTGCGAGGAGTAAAATAGGCACAAAAACGATCAAATTCCCAACGAAAAAATAAAATTCCTAATTTCGTTTTATCATAGGGTTTCGTAAAACGAATAATCACATAATAATGACCTATGCTTACGGTGTTCTGACTGACACAAATAATTCATTAATATAAAAAGTAGGTATAAAGTCGAACAGGAAATGTAGCATTCACAGTCAACAAAAAAAGCACAGTAATCACAAAGACGATTAAAGGCTAGAGATGTCATTACAAATATAAAACGGTTGACAATAGGGCTTTCAACCAGGTTCTAGGGTGCACCAAACCTCACTGTTAACCTATTGTCATCCCAATAAAACGATACAGTGTAAATAAAGAAATCCCCGCGAGGTTATATTCTCTAAACCAACAAGGTAGCATTAATAGGTAATATAACACAAAAAACAGTATAACACAAAGATGCTCATGTATATATGAATATATATGAATATACAAACAAAAGTCTAGAAAGCCACAAAGCAATGACTCAATGACTTGGCAGAAGGAGAATACCAAGACAATAAACCATTAAGGCACAACAAGACAGGATTGGAGACAAACATCAGTATAACACATATGTTATGATAACGATTTAAACACACCCGATTTAAGCTGTCGGATCACATTCTATTTACATAGATATGTTTTAGTTGTTGCTTTTCTCAATATATTTGTATTAGAGATAACATAGTTATCGACCCATGCTTTTGTTACCAGTATTTGAACCGCTTATTTTTGTCGTAAGTCGTAACATGTATCAATAAATATCATTTACAAATACAGTATAATCATTTTCCATGAAGCTTACCATGTATTGCAGTGTAAGTACCTTACACTTTTTATCTATTATATACGATAGCTATAAGTAATACAAAAGAGATATGCAAAAGCACTTCTTTTAAACAAGTTGGTTATTTACACATGTACAAGATTGAACCTGCTATCATGAGTGAGTTTTCGGATTTACTTCACTGCGTACACGATACCATTCTACTTGTTCGACCTCCTTAAACATAAGGTAGGAGGTTGACCTACAAAATAAGTTAGTATCCGATACCGAAAGAGGGTTGATGGACTAGTCCAAGATGACCTGCTCCGTTCAATTTTGTTTTGTCAAAAATAGCGTAAAACAGATATAGGTGAAGGTATCATATTGTAAGTGTCTTGTAAAACACTCGGGCAAGTGTTATGGCAAGTGTTATTAACAGTGTATTTATTAAATTATATGCATATGCTTTTTTAGTCATAAACATAGGTTTATATAATTAATATACATCTTTAAAAATATTTCCTTGATATTCCACAATATGACGTATTCGAATTGTTGTTGTCTTTCAGACGATGCCAGGACACCAAGCATTGCCTTTAGAGCCAAGATGACTTCCGGTATCACAGTTTCACCAGTTGAAACTCTTGTTTTCCCACATGTAAATTTAAATAATGGTAGTGGCTATGATTCAACATCCGGGCATTTCACGGCACCAGTCAATGGAATGTATCTCTTTACTGTTCAGTTGTGTGTTGGACTTGGCAAGATTATGGTTGTAAATCTTGTTGTCGACAATGTGGCCTATAACAAGGCAGTCTTGGTGGATAGTGGCCTTGGGGTGTGTTATACAGTTAACGATCTTGTTCTTCTTCGTAAGGGAATGAAAGTCTGGGTCACGTGTGCATCAGGTGGTTCATCAACACTTACACTCATTTACGACACATACCGACAAAATGTGTTCGCTGGTGTGTTACTGTAACTTGTTTAAATTCCCAACCTTTACTATATATATGACATTGTACTGGAACAGGAGGTAATGAATATAGATTACCTAACTAATATGTCAAATGAGGTTTTGCGATAGAAAACCTGTATTCGTATCTGTTTTCGGATATTCTTGAAATTGGGTGTGTTAAATGAGTTAGTTACAATACAATGAGCCTTTTTTCCCTAGTTATTTGCATTATTCAGTTGAAATGGCTTTGATTCAACATCCGGGCTGTTCTCGGCGTCAGTCAACGGAATGTATATTTTTGCAGTTCAGTTGTGTGTGTGGTTATGTGTGTTATCTAGCCACATTTTGTTGTCGACAAGTTAGCCTATAATTTGGAAGTCTTGCAGAGTAATAACTGTTGAAAGGTGGATCGACTGGAAGCAACAAACACAACAAAAGAGATATGTGTTATACACTGTACGATCCTGTTCTCCTTGGTCTGTGTCACCTATACGTCCAGGGTAATTTAAGAGATGAATAATTTAAGAGATGAATGGCCACCCTTTGTGTAGTATTATCAATTAACAAATTTAACTCTTAAACATCATATGAACAGTTCTCGATTGTCTCTTAGAGAAACATATATTGAAAACCGCTATAAGTTGTATGTAAAAAATAAGTATTATTTGCATGACGTAGATACTACTTATACCACTGCGTGACTGCACGGGTAATGAGGTAAATCTGAATTGTATATCGGCACAACTATTGCCAGATAATTGATAAATACATTTACCCTATTCAAAGATTTCTACGTCATCAAATACAATCTTATTCTCGCTTTTCACAGATATTGCAATGTGTGAATTGTAAATAACTATTGTTGTGTATTGATTTCGATTTAAATAAACATAAAAATGTTCATGAAACAAAACATGGCCGGACAACATTAAGAAGCAGCACCTCTCACGCCCCCTATCACCAGCTTACCTACATTTGGCTCATTGACCTCAAAGGACCGGGAAAAATAATTCACACAACGCCACAATCATCATTTTTCAATTTTGTTACCAATAACAGACCTGTGTAACGACGTATCTGTATTCTCGGATATTTTCAAATTATGTATGGGAAAAGGCGTCCTATATAAATCACAGCAACCAATCGTAATGACACCGTAGGTCCGCACTGCACCACAAACAAATAGAAAATTAAATGTACAATGAAGAGGATAATACACAACACAAGAGTGGTGAAGACAGGGTTACCGACTTGAAACGGTCTGTAGGCAATCTATTGTACGTGTACATAACATCGCTATTATCTTGTCTTCAGCGCTCAAATTGACAAAACAGTGTAAATAAAAATACATCCCATCAAAAGGAAATATCTAACAAAAATGTCCACTTCCGGAAAAATTAGCGAACGATACACGTAGATGTATATATTATTGTAAAAATATATAAACCTATATTTAATTAGAAACAACTCAGGATGTATCCAGAATTGTACCGAACAACCAAAGCAGTTGTAGCATAACCGAAAACAAATCTAGGGTACGACCAGAAAACCTGATGGACGAAAGTTCATGCAACAACCTTCCCTTTCAGGGTTTCAGAGGTGCAGTTATAGAATCCCACGAGGTTGTCCGGTCATTTTGTTTTAAATTTGTTTCAGAGAACAACGACTTATAGATGTATATTTACAATATACTAATTTGCAAATGTAAGAAACCGGTACTATGAATTCTATAAAATTAGGTAAATATATAAAAACCCGACGTGTTATAACTATAAACCGGCATTGACACATAAAGGTGAATTACTTTACAAGATGGCATACGATTGTATTTAGTCTGTTTTATTTCAATGATTTATGATTATTTACCTTGATACATATGTACACTAATGTACTTGATTAGTAATATTGCTGTAAATTAGAGGTCATGCACACTGCTAATGTTTGAAGATGAATCGCCACCTTTTTTGTAGTATTATCAATTAAAAATTTATCTATTAAACATTATATGAACATTTTTTGTTTTCTCAGAGAGAAAAATATATTGAAAAATGTTACTAAGTTGTATATAAAAATAAGTATTATTTGCATGACGTAGATACTACTTTTACCACTGCGTGACTGCACTGGGAAATGAGGTAAATCTGGATTGTATAGCTGCATAACTATTGCCAGATAATTGATAAATACATTTACCTGTGGATTAATTTACCTGTTCAAAGTTATCTACGTCATCAAATAAAATCTTATTCTCACTTTTCACAGATATAGCAATGTGTGAATTTTAAATATCTATTGTTGTGTATTGATTTTGATTTAAATAAACATAAACATGTTCATGAAACAAAGCATGGCCGGGGAACTTTAAATAAACATATGCAGTATAACACGTATAATGTTATATATTTACAGCCCAGCTATGTGCGTGGTGTAGCTCTTATGTTTTAATACTACAGAGATGGTGTCTTATTGTGCCATGGTGCCAACACATACAGATTAGATTACACCATATAATATTTCATGTTCACAACTGTACTTTCAAACGTTGTCTACGTTGTCTATGCTGTATACGTGTCTAAACAGCCATTACGTGTACTTACTTCATTCGTCACAAACCATGTATTGAGTTGTTCAGAGAATCTTACTTTTTTTTATAGATATTCAAGGTTCAGGGGTAATTAACTGCGAGGGTGTGTTTAAAGTTGTATTGCCATCGGCATAACAGCCTAGCAGGTATTACGTATAGAAAGTACTACAGACAAACAAATGTATCAATACGCCAAAACACGGACTCAAAACAATTAACAATTACAAGGGGTTGGGGATACAGAAGAACAATATGTGACACCAAAAACATAAACATGATTTCTACAAGGGTGCCGCCTTTGAATGGTGGGTTACAAAATTGCCATTGGGAGCTAAAACAGGTTCTTACTTTATTGTCACAGAGTTCACAGTTTAAATGCACAACACTTTGTAAATATATTCGCAGTCAAATTAATTTCAATTTGCCCATGTGCAGATGATAATGATGATATTTGTTAAGTTTCTTTGAAATGGATAGTTCCGACATTCAGTTTATAGCCCCTCCCTCTATTGTTCCTGGGTCAAGTTGCCACAAACATTGGCCATGTGATCTATCTGTATTTTAGAGTTGTTTGCGGGACAACACGTGCTTTTGGTACATTTGTAAATATCGATTGAACGTTTAACTTGGCTCAAATCTCTTGTGGATGTACGCTTGGTTGACAGATCGAAACTATGTATTAGCACAAATGCCTAAGAGCATTTGAGCAAATACTCATTTCCATCAAAAAACAAAACACCCAAGAGGATATAACTCTGTTTATAATTAGTCGCTGTCTAAATTATGGAAAATAAAAAATAATATATACAGAGGATCGTAACAGAGTGTCTGTTAAAGAGACACACGGCAATATTGATGTTTAAGAACTCGCGGCTCACCGTTAGTTTTCCTACATAACTTACATTTGCTCAATCATTAATATTAAATAGAAGAATATTATAAAGCACGTTGTGTTTGCATATTATTTCTGTTGATTATATTGTACCGATAATATATTTAAACCTATGGCAGAATAAGACGAAAAAGTTGAAAACTTAAAATTGTATTTTATTACATGCAAGCAGTTAAAAATTCAAAATGATAACGGATAAATAATTCGATACGGTAATGTGTCCCTTTAATATTGAATTTATTAAACGAGTTGGATACAATTGTATATAATGCAAATTGTTTGTACCTATATCATGTGACCAGTGTCCCAGAGAGGCCTATTCCGGACCAGAGATGTAATACACCAGATA
This sequence comes from Cyrtodaria siliqua, assembly GCA_037043455.1. Classification (NCBI taxonomy): domain Eukaryota; kingdom Metazoa; phylum Mollusca; class Bivalvia; order Adapedonta; family Hiatellidae; genus Cyrtodaria; species Cyrtodaria siliqua. The sequence continues at coordinate 194,609 of JAWPHD010002392.1, forward strand.
TTGTAACGTATAATTTCAGATAAAAAATACTCGAAATTTCACGTATTCACCTTCATTTATAACTGTATAAAAATTGTTATTTCTTAAAACAAATGGTCTTTATTTAAATACATTTATGATTTTAATGCAATGGTATTTCCACAAATATTTCTTTGTTTACTAAAAATGTCGACACATGCTGTTTAAAAGTCCGATTATGACCTATTTTATGCTACTTCCTGTTATTGTTGTTGTAGTTTTGATGAAATGTGTAACTGTATAGAATTCGTCATTTTTCACAGCATGAGTCTGCAACTGGTCTCAAATTAAAGAGAATAATAACTTTTGTAGTGATATTATTATATTAGTTTTTAAGAGATATCCCCGCCAGGTTATGTTCTCTAACAAACGCGGCAACATCAATAGACAATATAACATATAGATGACCATGTATATATGAATATAAAAAAGCCTAAAAAGCCAAAATGTAAGAACTGACTTGGCAGAAGTAGAGAAACAAGAAAACAACCATTAAGGTTACGACAAGACAATATTTAAGACAAACCTCAGACGCTATCGTTCTACGCTGATTGTATTATCACATATGCAGCTATATAAATGATGCGCCCCGCCCCATCCCCACAACCATCTCCCAAACATGCCCCCATGTTATGTTTCGCCCCCACCCAATAAACCATCCCACCTCCCCATCATCACCGTTTATTTTCATTTTATCTTCCATTATTTGGATATTAAAATTTAAATTTGAACGCAATCATTTACATATAAAACAATTTAGATTACATTCTAATACACAGATGAAATATCAAAACAAATTCTCATCTCCTGCTTCCTCGAGTTGCCTTTCGGCCACACATTTCTTTAAAATGACAGCAATTTTGGATTAAAACTGATAAAACTAAAAAAAAAAATTCACACCCTGCCCCAAATTGTACTATAATTTGTACAAGATTGTAACAATAATTTTATATCGGCCCGAGTTTCTATACCCGCCCGCCCCCTATTCTCAACCCCACATTGTTTTAGCCTTGTTTTCTGATGTCTGACAGCTCTTTATGACAATAGTGTCTCATTTTGTTCTTCCTTACCCCATCTATTTAATAAGCTGAAATGTATGTTTTTGTGTCGCCTGTGTAGCATGGCAGACACTTAGGGATCACTGTGTCTGTCGTCGTCCGTCACACTTTAACCTAACTGAAAAGTATTTGACATATGTTCATGAAACTTCACACGTATCTTCATTTTAAATGCTGTTACACATGTCCAATAACTCTGACTTTTATTTTGACAGAGGTATTCCCCCTTTCATAAAACGTTAACCTGCAACCTATCCCGGCTCATAACTGGCCATAACTTAAGAAGTATTTGACCTATGTTCATTCACACACATATTTATCTTACCACATAGAATAGTTTTACCTATGACCAATAACTCTGACTTTCAGTTTCACAGAGTTATGCCCACTTTTATAAAACTTTAACCTGCAACCTAACCAGACTCATAACAAGCCATAACTTAAGAAGTATTTGACCTATGTTCATGAACCTGCACATACTTATTCATCTTACCATACATAATAGTGTTACTTTCATTTCAGCAGAGTTATGGCCCTTTACATAAAACTTTAACCTGCAACCTAACCTAGCTCATAACTTGGCAAATTATTGACCTATGGTCATGTTCTTCCTTACCAATTACTCAATGCAGATTTATGGCCCTTTTCATCAACTTTAACACTTCAAAAAAAACTGCTACACATTTCATGAAGGGTAGCACCCCCTGTCTTCAAACTTTATAATTAGATTGTACTTGCTGAAATAAGCACACAGCAGGAGACACAAGTGTTCCTTGAACACCCTTCTAGTTTAATATGTTGTAAGTTTACTAAAACTAGCAGCATTTCGCAAGTTTTGAGAAATAATTGAAAAAAATCATTCAAAGTGCATAATGTTTTGATTTTTTTTTCTTTCTAAATTATTATATTGGTAAGTGGCGGCTGTAGTTTGACATAATACAAAGAATTGTGCTGAAATAATAAGTTAAAATAATTTACCTTTTATCTAGAGTTAGTTTCCTTTACCTTTAAATTAAACTAGAAGAGTGTTGTTCCATGGAACACTTGTGTCGCCTGCCGTGTGCTTATTTAGTAATTAGCAAGGAAGAACTGTGTAAAGTTTCATGACCATAGACCAATATTTTGCCAAATTATGAGCTAGGTTATGTTGCAGGTTAAAGTTTATGAAAAGGGGCATAATTCTGCCAAAATGAAAATCAGAGTTATTGGACAAGTCAAATGGCATTGAATACTTGTTACTTAAGGAGAAACTGTATAAAGTTTCATGACCATAGGTCAGTCATTTGCCAAGTTATGTGCCAGGTCATATTGCATGTTAAGTTTAAAGAAAAGGGGCAGAAGTCTGTCGAAATGACAGTCAGCTATTGGACGTGTGTAGCAACATTCCTTTAGGTAAGATGAAAATGTGTGTAAAGTTTCATGAACATACTAGGTCAACTACTTTTGAAGTTATGGCCAAGGTCAGGATGCAGATTATAGTGTGGTAAATACCGACAAAGTGATCCTTAAGTGTATGCAATGCTACGCAAGTGACAAAATAAATTGCTTAGATAACCTATATCGGGTTTAACTTTCTCCAGTCTATAAATCCAGGAAATATACTTGCTTTCAAAGAGTAAAGTAAGATTGCCGTCCATTTATAAGTTGGGAATGATTTTAACGTGTTTGTTTTTAACTGGATTATTGTAACACCAGCTCTTACTATCGATATTAATAAAACTTAGTACAATTGTTTATGCCAATATTGATGATTGGTCAAGAACAGATGAAAAATAAAATGAAGGAGCCAGAGCGCTAACGAAGCTAAATATAGCATTTTCCATTAAATCAAGGGCCATAACTCTGGTGTTACTAATCTGATCTAGCCGGTTTAACGCTTTTATAAATATTAACAATCTTGCCAAGTTTGGTCAAGATCAAATATACAACATGAATGTGCTAGAGCAGAGTGTTCGCATTGCAGAATATGACATGTTTCAGTAAAACAAGGGACATGACTGGTGTAACTGTCCAATCTGGCTGATTTTCGAACTTGTTAAAACTTTCATTAATATAAAGACGCTGCCACAGTTTGTTTAAGATCATATTATAAATGAAGACCCCATGGTGTTCACAAGGAAAAGTTAACGGACAACTCGCTATTCCATTAGCTCGGTTGGCTGCCTGGACATTTTTTGTTGTTTTTTAGTAATTTTTTTTAAAACAAAATATTTTTCCTATACACTATTATTTTAAGCATTTACACACTATAGGAGCCTAAGATATGTGTTATTGGGCCTCAGATAAGCCAGACTATATCCAGGTAATGATGAAATCATTCATGTATTGCCATAGTCACGACAGTAGGTTCAATGGACGTCTTGAAATTTGAAGAATTTTGCGGTTTCCGCTCAATAACTTGAACATTTATATTTTGATCTTGATGAAACTTTTGGACAATGTTTATATCTATAATATCTATGTCAAGTTGGATAACCAGCTAGATTGCGTATATAATGCCAGAGTTATGGCCCTCGTTTTTTAAACAAATTACTTTAATACGAGAGGCGCCCCACTTATATTTGAACACTATAGATATCATGACTGTCACGAAACTGCACGAGATTTTCGAAATGTTTGCATTGCATGCGCTAGTATGTTTGTGTCATGGTATAGCTCTGCACCTCTTGTTTTGGGTAGATTCGCATAAAAATGTCGTTGCTATGGTAACAAAACATGTAAACATTCAAAAACAATTGCTTGACTTCGCAATAACTCAAGAACAGCTGACACTACAAACTCGAAACTTGGCAGGAATGTTTGTGCCATGGTCGTTGAAGCGGGGCATATATGTTTTACAATCATATCTTGTTTAGTTATTTTCTCACACAGTAATGCACATGTCATACACACGTGACTCTGTATGACGGCAACATGTTCTTGCTGAAACAAGAGCGATGAGAATGACCTTGATTTGTCAAGTCATTGACCACCCGGGACATTCGAATTTCTTCACCGCAGCACAGTACCTACACCGCAGCATAATGTACATGTACTTAGCCTTGTAGATGGCAGGAGCAAGCCTATAAACAGGTAATAAAGTATTATTTCCATCCGAGTTTGATCCATGCGAATCAAGAAAAAGATATTGTAATGTCTTTCAGTCATGTCACTGACATTTTAACGTTCTGTTTTACGTAAAACTCTTGCTTTTGCAGTTTATTTTCATTACAGCATTGAATGACGATAGTTTTTAACGACTTTTAATCATATTTTAAATTTAATGTGTAGTGATAATATGTTTTAATCAAAGGAAACTAAATAGCAACGTTTTCTGAGTAAGCCATACACATATTGTCAATAAAAATAACAGAATATGGTAGCTACAGCAGTTTATTGAAGGTCGGTGCAGAACATTTCGGAGACAGCTGACGATCAGCATATGCACCGCCTTTTTTGTAGCAAGGAAATGTACTTACACCGCAAGCTATGTATTACACAGCAGCTATCTATACATTCGTTACAAGTAATAAAATAAAATACATTCTTTCAGGAAAATTTCGATGTTTGACTGTCAGTGTGTAGATGTGCTTCCTTGACCAGTATAGTTGGGCATTGTACAGAAGAACACAAGGACCGGGTTCTTAAATACCGTGAACAGGTTCTTAATGCCCAAACCGGTTCGTTTTGGGTACAAATACAAATACATGAAAATATTGTTCCAAGCGAATTAGAAGCATTGGGAAAATATATTTGTGTTGATGAAAACATAGTTTATATAAGAGACGATGATAAATCAAAGAAGAAACGACTGTCCACTCCTGTCAAACTTTCCTCCACTTTTCCTCCACATGTTAATTAGTATATGTGTTCGTACTGTAACTTTTCAATAAGTACTTTAAATGGAATAGTTCAACACTGTATGGAAAAGCATGAACACAATATCTTAAAGTACAAACTTTACGCATTAAGTCAGGACATTGGTAAATTGGATTTCAAACTAAAATTTACGATGGAATTATTCCATTGCTAATTCAAAATGATAAGAATAAAATTAGTGTAGTGAGAATTTTGAAATGTCACACGGATCATGATTCCAGCAGGAATGCAGCATCCAAAAAAACGACTTTTGTTTACTAATAATAATGAATATGAATTCACTGTGGAAACATTACTGATAACCCTCCCGTTGATGAATCTATAAGTATATACAGAAAGTGACCGTATCTCGTACGAAGAAGGGTTTTATGAAATGGAAAAGTTGCAGCTGTACTAAGTACATTAAGTGAAAACGAACTAACTGAACCATACATTAAATTCAATTGGTTAATTGTTGTGTGAAAATAAACTACCTCTAGATAACATCTGTTTTCTGTTGTTTCTTGATGTAGTGAACTGGTTTTCTGGCGGAACAACGACACAAATGAGATACCGAAAAGACACTGTGCAGTTTTGGCAGATTGGGTATCGATTGTTTCATGGAAAATCTGTGCGTTTTAGGTAAAAATCCAAAAGCGAAAGTAGAAATTCTATTTAGAAAGGTTTCTTCAACACGGTCGCGGTAGTAAAGCCCTACTATTTGTAGACGGCTAATTTATGTATTAGAACGTAGTATTTCTCCGGTTTCGTTCGACTTTTAACACCGAAATCGCCAAAGCCAAATTTGAATCTTCCAAAAGGATGTTAAAAATAAAATAGGGAGACCTTTTATAATGTTCTTAAATACTTTTAATGATATTACACACAGAGACTTTAAATTAACAACAACATATTGAATATCACTTAAAATTGGTAGTACATGTAGGTAAATGATTTAATAATAAATATTCAGTAGGCGATGTCAATTATCAGCAAAAATAAAATATCATATTTACCAAATAATGTATGGTGCTGAGGTCCATATGCAAGTTTATGGACTGCCCAGTCCATAAACTTCATATGGATCGAAGCACCATACATTATTTGTTATATTATACCGACTCTGACCAACAAATTAAATCAATACGTTTTATGATTTATTTTTTCTTCTTTTATTTCACACGTCCGTTAATATAGCTATCGGACCGGGCGCCCGGTCAATATGCAACTTTATGGACCGGATGACGTCACATTAAACAAAGAGTGGAATATGCAAATGAGGTATAATATAGTGTAATACTTAACATGTGAAAAAGACCAGTATCATGTTTTGCATGTTTATAGATGTGGTGTATACATGTACAAATTAACCAGAAAGAGTTACACTGCTATCATTGTCCAACAATAATCACAGTGTATTAAGTCGGAAGTAACTTTATTATTATCTTGTGCACAGATTATTACCTTAAAGACTTGCAATACCAGCACGAGAATCGCTCTCTAAAAACGGATGCCTTTACTCCTTTTACTCGTAGTGGTACTTTTACAGGGGAAGCAACTGGCACAGGTTATTTGAGTCCATATGAATCATCTACCGCCTTATATAATACTGTTGATATAAAACGTCGACAAATCCCACACGAACAAAACGTTCATTTGTAATAATTTTCATTTTCATTTATCAGGCACGCAGCGACTATATATTGCGTCCCGGTCATAGAACGATAGATGTAATTTATTTCTTAGTGTTCAAGTCCCCAATATTCATATTGATACTATTCAAAAACAAAAGAGTGGACTTATATCACTTAAACATGCGTCTATATAACGTGCGGTGTAAGTACCAATGCATGACGGTGTAAGTACCACTGCATGACGGTGTAAGTACCATTGCATGACGGTATGAGTATCCGTGATTTTTTTGCACTGTCGTCAGCAGTACCAAATAAGCCCTCAATGTACAGTGTAAAACGTAAAATTACACATCATGAATATATTGCAGGTTAATCAAACTTCTATTTTAGGTCATATATAGACATGTCTCTTGTGGACAGTGTCCTAATTATTAAAAACTATATCTTTAGAAAGGAAACACAAGCAAATTCTGTCAAACTGTAACGATCTCAACACTTTTCCGTAAAATAAATGCTAAAATCGTTACATTTAGTAGCCAATATCTGCACCGATTTGATAGAAGTCCAATTCCAAATAGTAGCCGCCTGCAAACCTGTCAAAAGTGCTAAAATAATTGGGTACCGGTTGTTTTCAAAGAATTACCGTAAATTCCGACGTGTACATTATGCTGCGGTGTAGGTACTGTGCTGCGGTGAAGAAATTCGAATGTCCGGGTGTTGACAGCTAAAGCAGGATATCAGTGTCCATTGGACACATTTTCTAGTTTTATCATCATATAATGACTTACAGTAGTAATTTGTTATTGTTTCTTAATAGGTGCTGTACACCAGTTTATTTTCTGATGTTAAAAGACACACTTTTTCAGATCACCATCATGACAAGGGGAAACGTCGTGTTTGCATTGTGTTAGTTGGCAGGCTGATGTTGCATCAGTGCCAGACAGTGATGTATCTATTACTAAAGTACCATATACGTGCACCATACACTTTCCATTCTTGCCTGCTGAAAACTAAGAGTTATTTATCCCTATTAGATAATGTGCCAACCTTCAAGCAAACTGACAATTGCCAACAGAGCAGGGAGATAATAGAAAAGCTGACTTAAGTGCAAAATGAGGTCCAGAATGTCACATGGCTCTTCACTTCTACACCCATTATAAATATATTGTTTATTACCGAATGGACCTAAAATAAAAAAGAGGCCCAAGCGGGCCTGTATCGATCTATTGGCTTTATGGAGTTCGTACACGACAACAATATGCGCAACTAGGCTTGGTACTGATAATTTCTGCCAAGTTCCACTGAAATCCAGCCAGGGGGTTAGGAAAACTAGTCAGGATAAAGTTTTTGTGAAAGAGGCCATAACTTCATACTGATCATTCCTGCCAAGTTTCGTTGAAATCCAGCAAGGGGTTCAGGAGAACTACTAATCTGTACAAAGTTAGTGTATTAAAACTGTTAAAGGGCCATACCTAGCTGACCAGTAGTTCTTGAGAAATAGTCCAGACAAAGTTTGTGTATTAAAACCTTTAAAGAGCCACAACTCCAACAACAATCATTCAACCAGAACATGACAACAATATGCGCAACTAGGCTTGGCACTGATCAGTCCTGAAATCCAGCCAGGAGTTCGGGAAAACTAGTCCGGACAAAGTTTAAGGGACAATAACTGTGTCAAAAATCATTCAACAAAAACACGGTGATGATATGTCATCCTAGGCTTGGTACTGATCATCCCTGCCACGTTTCGTTGAAATCCGGCCAGGCGTTCACGAGAACTATCCTGTACAAAGATAATGTATTAAAACCTTTAAAGGGCAATAACTCTGCCAAAATTCATTCAACCGGAACACAGCGATGATATGCGCATCTAGGCTTGGTACTCATTAGTGATGGAAATCGGCTGAAATTTTTCACAATCGATAATCGGTTTAATCGGATGGTGTATAATCGATAACTTTCCAATTAATAATCGGTTGAAGTAGAAGAATCATTCAATCAACAGCGAACTGTTCCAGGGATGGAAACTAATGGTTGCCCGTTCGCCCGGGCAACTAAATTCCAAGCTGGGCAAGTAAATTTCATAAGTTGGTAGTCCGCCCAGGCGACTAGCTTTTTCGACAAGCTAAACTTACACATATGCTCAGAACATGCCATGGGCTCATTTTCAGCTGGGCAACCAAAATTCATAAGATGGTTGCCCATTTGGGCAACCAAGCTTAGTTTCCATCCCTGCCGAACTGTTGACAAGGAAGATTCTACAATCTTCACTGTTTGTATAAAGTAATTTCTGTTACAATTAAAATAAAAACAGAAAAAAGTATATTAGCATTATACATCATTTGTGGAAATGGACAAGCAAAAATAACAATTTGACAAACAGCCGAAACAGGTAACTTGACACAAACTGGCTAACAAGTTAACAACAGAAGAAAAGTAATTCAAGTGACTAGATTTGTTCCTGGATGAGAAAAAAGTTGTTGAAGTTCAACATCGCGTTCCTCCATCGCTGACGACGTGATCACTGATTTGTCTCCCTTGGGTACGGTATAAAACTTTCGCGAAGTCGCGGAACAGAAATTCGTAATCGATTATCGTCGCTCTGGATTTTCCTAACCGATGTCGGCGACGTAGCGACAATCGGACCATCACTAGTACTCATTATCCCCACAAAAATTCGTTTGTAGTTCGGAAATTCGGCCAGGAGTTCAGAAGAGACTCGTCAGGTAAAAGTTTTTGTATCAAAACTTTAAAGGGCTAAACGTCCGCAAAACATCATTCAACCGGAACACGTTGATGATATGTACCACTAGGCCTGGTACTGATCATCAATCTGCAAAGATTCATTAAAATCCAGCCAAATGAAGGCACTATCTTCTTAATGAGGCAAAATACAGCATTTTTAAATAAATCAAGGGCCGTAACTAATCAGATTTGGCTGGTTTTCAAACTTGTCCGAGCTTTCATTGATATTAAACCTCCGGTAAAGTTTGGTAAGATCGAATGAAAAATGAAGGCCCTATCATCTTACCGATGCAAAAAACAGAATTTTTAAATAAATCAAGGGCCATAACTCCGATGTTACAGCTCCGATTTTGAACTAGTCCAAACTTTTATTGGTATCAACAATCTGGTAAATTTTGTAAAAGATCCGACGAAAAATAAAGACCCTATCGTGTTAACAAGACCAAATTCTAGCATATTTCAGAAAATCTAGCGCCATAACTCCGGTGTAAATGGGCCAATCTAGTTGGTTTTTTGAACTCATCCGAGGTTTCTTTGATATCATCAACAATGTGGTAAAGTTTGGAAAATGTCTAATGGAAAATGAAGGCCCTATCGTGTTAACGAAGCCAAATTATAGCATATTTCAGAAATCAAGGGCCATAACTCCAGTGTAATAAGTCCGATCTGGCTGGTTTTCGAACTCGTCTAATATGTCATTGCTATTCAACATCTGTGCAAATTTAGTAAAGTTTAAATAATAAATGAGTGTGCTAGAGTGTTCACAAGGCAGAATATGGCCTTTTTCAGAATAACAAGGGCCATAACTCTGTTGTTACTGATCCGATTTGGCTGGTTTTCGAACTTGTCAGAGCATTCATTGATATAAACAATCTTTATACGTTTGGTAATGATCAAGAAATAAATGAAGGTGCTAGAATGTTCACAATGCAAACAACGGCATCATTTTTTAGCAAAAACAATGGCCATAACTCCGACATAAATAGTTCGATCTGACTAGTTTTCGAATTCATTTAGGAATGCATTGCTATGAACAATCTGTGCAATTTTGGTAAGAACAAATAATAAATGAAGGTGCTAGAGTGTTAACAAGGCAGAATATGACCTTTTCCAGAATAACAAGGGTCATAACTCTGTTGTTACTAATCCGATTTGACTGATTTCCAGGTTATCCGAGCTTTTATGGATATAAACAACCTGTGTAAGTTTGGTAAATATCAAATGCTAAATGAACTTTTTGTCTTACTGCCGTTAAAGATCACGTTAAACAATATTGTGCTAAAACTTATGAAACTCTAGGATTAATTTGTTTTGGTCCATCAAACATTCAGGAGACGGTCTTGATAAAATTTGCAATAAACGTCAAGTTTCATATATAGACTGTGAGCTAGTAGGAGAAATCCTCCCCCCCCCCCCCACACCCCCATGGAGAATTGTGTAGGGTATGATTTTCTGAAAGAACATACAATAAGTTTCAAAATGAGACATGTGTGCCATCTGGGCATTGGGGATTTAGTGAGTTTTGGGGGGAAAACACTGCGTTTTGGAATCTGGAATTATTTTTTATAAAAAGAATGGAATATATTAGAACCAATTTGAATTGATGGAATCTTTCTCGGAAAGCATCTCTACGTGTCCCGCCATATAATTTATGGATTCGATACTTAAATATTGAGATTTTGGGTAAAAATGTTAAAAGATTGAATAAAATCGCTGATTTGTGTAATACATTGGGGATATTTAACTAAAAATTAGACATATATCTAATACAATAGAAAAAAGAAATATTGTAACCTTTTTGGGCAGGGTAAGGTCCAGTGATTAAGTAGAGAAAAATCCCAAACCGTATGATGTTTGGAAATGCCCTAATTTTGGGCGAAAAATGTGTATTTTTGTCAAAAATCGCCGGAATCTGGAATTAATTTTTGAAATTAGTTTGAACATAAACTTATCAATTGAAGCAATAGAATGTTGCACAGCATACATATTCAAGTTTTTCCTGACACAATATATGACATATGTGCTCAAATATTGGCATTTTGGGGGGAAATGTTGGAAAAAATGACAAAAATCACTAATTTCTGTAATCCATTGGGGGTATTTGGTTAAAATATAGAAATAAATGTAATACAATTGAATAAAGATACATTGTAACATTTTTGGATAGACAAAGGTCCAATAATTAAGTAGAAAAAAGTCCCGAACCGTATGTGCTTGAAAATGCCTTAGTTTTAAGGGGGGAAATGTGTATTTTTGTCAATAATCAACGGAATCTCTAATTATTTTTGAAAATAGTTTTAACATAAACTTATCAAATTGAATTAATATAATGTTGCACAGCATACTTATTCAAGTGTTTTGGTATCAGATATAACATATCTGCTTAAATATGTTGGAAAAAAGGACTAAAATCACTTATTTCTGCAATCCATTGGGGGTATTGGGTTAAAATCTAGAAAAATATATAATACCGGTACAATAGAAAAATAGACTGTAAGCTAGTAGGAGTAACCCTCACCCCAGGGGGAAATTTGAACACCCTATTTTTCTGAAAGCCCATTATATGTAGAGCATTTTAGAACATGTACGTGTACCAGCTGGCGACTTGGACTTTACCACGTTGCCGGCATTTCGAACATGGTACATAGAGCTATATACAGTATACGTTATAAATAGAGAAATAGTGTTGAGCGACCCTCTGCGTACGGCCACTGGGCCGACCCATAGATTTTGCGATACAACGGGACCGGTGGCCAGCCGTCGGCAAACGTCCGAGGTACATGTGGCACTCGGTCGATAGTTCATATTAGGGGAAAGGCTACCCGAGTTCGAGTCTCGAACATGGCAAATAGAGCTATATACAGTTATATAGAAGGATATAGCGTTGAACGACCTTCCTCCGACGGCCGCTGGGCCGACTTACAGATTGGATGATACAACGGGACTAGTGGGCAGCCGTCGGCAAAGGTCCCGGCAACGCGTGACATTCGATCACTAGGCTGTATCAGGGGTGAGGCTACCCGAGTTCGGGTCTCGAACCTCGTAACTCACCTAGAGCTATATACAGTATAGTTATATATGTATAGAGGGAAATAGCGTTGAGCGACCCTCGGCCGATGGCCGCTGGACCGATCCACATATTTTGTGACACAACGGAACCGGTGGCCAGCCGTCGGCAAAGGTCCCCGCTATGCCTGGTACTCGGTCCCTAGGCCTTATCAGAGTGAGGGACACCCGAGTTCTAGTCTCGAACATGGCACATATAGGGGGAGTAAATCATTCCTAAATAAAGTTGTTGAGCGGAAGCTGAATTTTAGCTAGGTTTTGAAAAAAAAAATTGTCTTGTAGATTGGCGTAGATGTAAACCGGGCGGGCGGCAATATATTCGTTTTGTTATGTCTTAGCATAACAAGTTCCAGTCTTCACCAAACTTTAACAAAGATACAAATATCGGACAGGGAAAGCAGCATTCAAGGACGACAGTCAACGACAAAACACAAAAACATACACGCAAACAGACTAACGAGAAGGTCAAAGTAATAAAAAATGCAAACGACATCACAAACACAAAAGGGTTGACAATAGGGCTACCGCCTTATAACGGTCAGTGGCAACAAAGGCCACTGGGGGTTTAAACCGGTTGTAGGGTGCACCAAACCTCACTCTTAACCTACTGTCATCCCATTAAAACAGGACAGTGTAAATAAAGAATCCCCGCCATGATCTAATCTCTAACCAACAAGGCAGAATCAATAGTCAATATAAGTAAAACACAATATGCTCGTGTAAATATAATACAAAAAAAAAAAAAAACCCCAAAAAAAACCAAAAAAAACAATAGCCTCCAAAGCCACAATGAAGGTACTCAATGACTTGGCAGAAGCCAGAACAACAAGAGAATAAACCATTAAGGTCACGACAAGAAAGATCATAGACAAACATCAACACCTTCTTCTCATGAAGCAATGACCTAATCCATAAAACTAGATCACTGTTACCTACTTTCTCCAAAACAAACTTTTTGTTTAAGTTTGCGTTAACCTTTTAGTTTAAATTGGCGTGAAACATGTTGTTTAAGTTTCGTTTCCGCTCAATAACTTTAGTTAGAAATGAGATATTGGCATGAAACTTTCTGGATATATGGCTTATATGAAGTCCAACAAAGGGGCCTAAATCTGTAATAAATTAGGCAATCAACCATGGGAGTGTAGGGGGATTATATGTGATCAGTTGTTATGAGTATGTAAAGTTTGGGAACAATCCATTCAAAACTGGTGAATTTCCTGCAAGAAAGAAGCGAGATGCGCAAGTCGTGGCGGAGACTGGTCACGACCTACATGTATGTTTTGTTGAAATTAGGTCACAGCGACCCGACATTTTGCACATGATATTAGATGCATATACAATGAACATTCTGGTGAAGTTTGGTGAAAATCCTGAGAGAAAGAAGCAACATACGCTATATATCGTCGGAAATAGGTCACGGCGACTCGAATTGTTTATGTTAGATGCATATACATATATTAAAAAATATTCTGGCGAAGTTTGGTGAAAATTCTGCGAGAAAGAAGCAAGATACGCATGTCGTGGAGACGAGACGTGACCTATTTCATCGAAAATAGGTCACAACAACCCGATTTTTTGCACATAACGTTAGAGTTATATAAGCAACAATCTGGTGAATTTTAGTGAAAATCTTCAAGAAAGAAGCAAGATTATCATGTCGTAGCAGAGACCTATACTTCCTCGAAATTCTGCACATAATTTTAGATGCATATGAGGAACATTCTGGCGAAGTTTAGTGAAACTCCTCAGGAAGCAGGAATCTATCATCGAAGTAGTTCACAGAGACCCGAAATTGTGCATGTGATGTTGGATCCATATAATGAACATTCTTGTATAAATTTGGTGAAAATTCTAAAACTAACAAAAAAGATATTAAGAAATGAAAATCGGATGCATGGACGAACTAACACACATACACCCAGACCACATTGGGATCGCTAAGTCGAGATCCGTAAACGAGCTTGATCGGATAGACGGACTGACACACATATACCCAGACGACATTGTGATCGCTAAGTTAGATCCGTAAACGGGCCCGACAAAAAATGGTACGTGACGAGATGGGACAAACATGTTACGCGATAGGATGCGACGTTACAGACAATGTGGTTCCATTGTAGCCCCCACTTCACTTTGTAAAAGCGGGGGGGTGGGGGGGGGGGTATAATAAGAAACCCATTATCTACAATTAACTAGTACAATATTGCAACCAGATGTTAAAATATCAACACAAGCGATTAATGTTATTCCTTTATATAAACGTGAGTAAAATTCCAAGATCCAGTTGTGCGTGTTTGAAGCAAAAAACTCTGTTTGAATATTTATACCCCTACAAACAATGTTTGATGGGGCAATCCAGTATATAGAAGTCCCTCTTGTCGGTTGGCTGGTTGGCCAATCTGTTCAAAATCATGTCCGCATAACTCCTAGATTGATTTTCACGACAGTATATGAGAAGCACTGACCAGTATGAAGTGGGTATGCGCATATCGTCAAATTTCCAGTTCGATGATTTTTCATGGAGTTACGGCCCAGTATGAAGTGGAGTTGTGCTTGTCATCGTCTCGTTTTGGTTCAATGATTTGTCACGGAGTTATGTCCCTTTTGAATATATTCACACTTAAATCTAGTCCGCACTATTTCTCCATAAAAACTAAATGGATTTGCACCAAATGTGTAAGAAGTGAAGACGCGTGTATCGTTGTCTCATTTTGATGATTTTTCACAGAGTTCTGGCCCTTTGAATATTTTCACACAAAACTGTTGTGCGCTATTTCTCCACAACCCCTTGCTGGGTTTTGCACGAAACTTTATCAGAAGAATCAGCATGAAGTGGTGATGCGTATATCTTCTACTCGTTCCGCTTCAATGATTTCTGACGGAATTATGGCCCTTTGAATATATTTACAAACAACACTTTGTCCCCGCTAATTCACAATTACCCCTTAGTGGATTTTCACCAAACTTTGTGAGAAACATCAGTATCAAGTTGAGATGCGCATATCGTCGTGGGGTTCCATTTTGTGTGCGCTATTTCTCCATTTATAACCCCTTGATGGGTTTTCACGGAACCAGATGAGGATTATATGATCAGTATGAAGTATAGATGCACATATCGTCATCTCATTCCGGTTGATGATTGTTTTTTACAAAGTTATGGTCCTTTAAATATTTTAACATAAATATCTTGTCCGAGCAACTTGAGAATGTGAGAAGCCTCAGTATGAAGTGGAGTTGTGACATCCTCACAGGGTTAAAGTTCGATGATTTTTAATGGAATTCTGGCCCCTTGAATATTTCCTCAATAAAATCTTGTACACGCCATTTGTCCATAACACCTCGATAGATTTTCACCAGACTTTGTGAGAAGCTATAAAACAGAGATGAAAATATTATCGTAGGGTCCTCGTTTGCAGGGATATTAATAACCTTCAGCGATAGTTCTAGTTATTTTCATATTCCAATAAAACAAACATCGACGTCATTTTTTCATCAGGGGTTTTCAACAAGTCAAATTAACTTATGCATATAGAATATGATGCAACTCCTGTAGGAACTACGGATTGTTTGAACATCTCTCGTGATGAAATATGACATTTGGGTTATCGGATCCTTTATGTTGTTCTATATTTGCAGTTTTGTTTTGGTTCATCTCTTCCGTGCTGCTAGGTAATCGTGAAACTGAGATGGTAGAGTATGACTGTTTGGTGAATGGTTTATGATTTGTTTTATCGTCTTCATAGCTGAAAATACATTAAAGATGTACATACTTTTCATAAAACTCACATTACTGTATTAAATATAAGATGAAGAAATAAAGTAAAATACATTTAATACAAATACAAAAGAAATCATACATACATAATTATATGTTTTCTTTAAGCATTACATGTAACAAGCGCCGCATATAAAAAATAGTATAAAAGTCGAACAGGAAATGCAGCTTTCACAGAACAGTAAACCCAAAAACACGCAAAAGGACGAACATGAATGGCAATGTTAACAAAACAAATAAAGGCATATGACGTCACAAACACAAAAAGGGTTGACAATAGGGCTACCGCCTTGGAAGGTGCACCAAACCTCACACTTACCCTACTGTCATCTCCGCCATGAACTATTCTCTAACTAACAAGGCAGCATTAATAGTTTAATTAGTTTAATAATATTTTATTGCAGATATGTTACAATACATCAATTCAACATCACAATATTCATAGAAACATATGCAAATGGATTGAACGACAAGTTATTACAACATTAGTTACAGTTCTCTCCATTAATAGGCAATATAAGTAAAACACAAAGATGCTCGTGTGTATATATAAATATAAAAAATAGCCTAGAAAGCCACAAAGAAGGTACTTAATGACTTGGCAGAAGCCAGAGCAACAAGAGAATAAAACTTGAGGGCACGGCAAGACAAGATTGCAGACAAACATCAAGAGTCACCGTCCTTTTGAGCTTTAGGTAGACGTCATCAGAGGGTCTTCAAACTTCATGGCAAGTCTGTCCAAACTGCATATAGTAAAACAAACACCTTTATATTGTTACAGGCCAAACATGTAGTATTTTGCCTAGCAAATGTTTTTTGAATGAGAGCAATAAGCTTATCTTTGATAAGGTGGTGTGGTAAAGTTGTATATAATGTAGAAAAATCATAAGTCCTTATAGATGAAGCTTGACGTTTATTGCAAATGTTATCAAGAACTTCGCAGGAATTTGTAATAGACCAAAATAAATTAATCCCAGAGTTTTCGTAAGCTTTAGCACAGTATTGTTTAACGTGATCTTTAACGGCAGTCAGACAAGATGTTAAAAGTGTAGAGATATTTGTAGTGGTGCAAAAACTAGAATTGGAAATAATCTTCAGTAGATTGCACTGGCGTATGCGAATTAGTACTCCCGAGTTCCTGAGATAAAATATTGACGTAATGGAGGCGTCAAACAATAATTATATTTATTAGCTATCATTCGATTGAGTTTAGTTTTTTTTATTGAGATAGCATATAAGGCCAAAAAGTAAAATAGGTGTATTTCCCATTGCATGCTCTAAAACAAAGAGGGTAGGCCAGTAGGCATTTATTTCTTTGAGCAAGATATTGTGAGATTCTGTTTATCACATATAAAACCCATACAAATTGATGATACAAGGTGAAAGTTTCTCTGTGATGTTGTCAGTTTAACTCGATATAAGACCGCCCCAGTTACATTACGCGTTTCCTGTTACAAATAATAGGACACTTTCAACCAGAAGACCATCGTTTAACGTGCATTTTACTAATTAGTTTAAGCGTTTATTAGCGTCATTGTGTTTACATGAAAGAAAAACGTTCAACTCTGAACGTATTATATGATATTTCGGGCAAATATGTTCTTACCTAAAGAACAGGATTTCTCAGTGAAAGGAAATTAAAAGTCGCTAGTATTACTAACTAAACCGGAACACAAACATCAATGTGTGTAAATCGCTAACATTAATAACTAACTCTGAACACAAAACTATCTTACTGGGCCGGCCATGAAAACTGTTGGTTTGTTGTTTTCCTACCTACCCACGAAAGGAAAAAGGGCACTACCCAACACTTTTTATAGGAATTCTTTAACATTATTTTTTGTTTGCTATCTTCAGTATATTTTTCTTTAAATTCTTAAGGTGTAACTTTGACAAAAAAATTACATACCTATCTACCTACCCATTTATGAAATTCTGGGTCGGGAAACAGCAAACGAATTTTTGTTTAAGGATGGCCCTGTGACACTGAGTCAGGATATCAATACTGTGTTTCTGAAATCCATGTTACCCCGGAATACCCGCCAAAAACAAAGCTAATAAATATTTCAGTTAAAGTCAAGCACAACTGATTTAAAATGCAATAAATAAATTTAACTGCTGTGTTTAAATATAAAGACATCCTTCACTTGATGGTAGGCATGTTTTGATTTTTTCACTCACTCGCATCCACTCATTCGTATAAAGAACTACATGCCTACCATTAATCCGAGCCTTCTATGACCTTACCAGCCCTTTTTACGATTTTGTAATTTTTTGCGAGCATAAAATGTTTATTCCTGACAAATATCGCTTGTACGAGCACCATGTTCGGAGGAGGCCCCCAACCCAATCCCCACATGTCAGAAGTGTAGCGTAGCATAATCCCTGGAGTAACTTGGAAAAAAGATGGGTGAACATTTATCACCAGCATATGTCTTCATTCCTGATAACGATCGCTTGTACGAGCACCATGCTCGGGGGAGCCCCCACCCCTTCCACCCTTGTGGGCGGCGGACACCTCCTCCCAAACACTCCAGCAGGTCAGAAAACAGGCCATGCTACGCCCCTGTATGTAATTGATCATGAAAAATGCCTGCTGTGCTGTAAATCTACTATTAGATACCTTGTCCATGATAATCTTAAACTTGATACATTCAAATGGTATCCCCTATTCATTTTGGGATCCATTTTGCAGCAACTCCTATCAACTCCTATTGATTTTAAGGTTTAACTATGTCTAATGTAAAGGCAACTGTGCCCTCAGCAATGCTTTCCCGGATGAAATTCATGAACTATTTGACCTACAATCATGAAACCGTGAAATGAATCGTGGGTAAGCAACGTTTTCGCGAAAACACGCTATCATATTATCAGTTCTGCCATAAATTACCATCGTATTCATTTAAACATCTGTTTTTAATACGGTATGGCATAATTAACATTAAAACAAGTAAAATAAACATACTGTATACTCACACACACTGCTGTAACATATTGATGAGATAAAGGGTCCTATAGAAACCACAGCGTCCAAACGCAATGGCATCGTAGGTCCGCACTCTGTACTACAAACAAGGAGCAATATTTAATTAATTATACAATGAAAAAGATAAAAACAACAGAAAGGGTGATGAAGACAGGGTTACCGACTTGGAACGGTCAGTAGGCAATAAGGCCTACATGTAAGATTGAATCTATTTTACGTGTACACAATCATCGCTTTTATCCTGTCTTCAGCGCCCAAATAGACAAGACAGTGTAAACAAAACTACATCCCATCAAAAGGAATTCTCTAACAATAAAGTCCACATCCAGAGGAAATAACAAAAGAAACACTCAGATGTTGTTGTAAAGCTATATAAAATACAAAATAAGAAACATCTCAGGATGTATCCAGAATTGTACTGAACAACCCATTACGTGGTCCCGTCTTAATTCCATTAAGCTATGGGAAAGCATATATATTAGCAGGATTTTATAACGGATATTTTGACAATAAAATACGTTTAAAATACTTTTTCTTGAAAGAAATGCGATAACCTGTTTAAAATTACCTGTTAAATGTGTTAATTTTACAATAGGCAAACTTTTTAAGCAGAAATTAAGGTTTTATTTCATACCCCAGCCAACCCCGTTTTTGCTTTTTGAAGAAGGGGTTGGATGGGGTATGAAAGTTAATACTCGGACCACGTAATTCACAGCAGTTGCAGCCAAAGAGAATACCAATCTAGGGTACGACTAGAAAACCCCGAGGGACGAAAGCTAATGTATTTAAGGATGAAACTGGATCTATGAAAGTCATACAATCCCTGTTGGATGTAAAAATGAAGTCGACTAAACCATAACAAAAAACAACAGTGGGTGGGATAAATTGACCCCAATTTCATGCATAACTTTGAATTTTAAGCAGTGTGCATTGTCAAATGAAGCACAGTGATATTTAAAGACACATTTCCCAACTGAATGTAGTCATTGAAAAATCATGGATAGCATTCTTTTTAACTGCTTACTTCTCGCTGACTGATTACCACAGAGACATTATATTGAGGCCCCATCACAGTTTTTTTCTTTTCATTTACTATTACCTTAGATTTTGATATAAAATATATTGTAACTAAAAACACTAGATTGTTTATTATGGGGGAGCATACAGTCGCTGCTTTTTCCGTCCGTCCGTGTGTGCGTCCGTGCATCCGTGCGTCACACTTTTTTTCCGGAGCATAACTAAAAAAGTATGCTTGATTAAAGTTCGTGTGAATGATTAGGACAATAAGACGGTGTGCAGTTCATAGGAACCATAACTCTAGCTTCACTACTTTTTTAATTATCTCCCTTTTTTGAAAAATCTTATCTGGAGCATAATTGAGTTCCGTACGGATTCATTTTGAATAAGGAAGCACTCACACCAAACATTACTTATTTCTGTGTAACTTTCGGGATGCATCCATCGGTTCTACCGCTTCTCTTGTTGTTATTATTAAAATCAGAAAACAAACAACAACACACAAACTAGAAGTGATAATTTTACTGCACCAAATATTAATATTAGTTCCACCTATGGCCCAAATGAGGTTGTCCATACGGATTTGGTAACCACTCTCTACACTGCCAGGTGTTGTCTCCATTTCTGGCAGTACTTTTCTTCACAATATATCTTGGGTCGTTCCATGCCCACAGTCCATCTATACATAGTTGTTTTAACATATATACAAGTGCACATAAAATGCATAACGGTTATAATTGTTACTACATTAGTATACACTCTTTATGGGACGGGCCTCATCCTTTGACAAAAACTAATAATCTCAATTTCCTTGTGCACATGTATTTCTAACAGCGATTTACAGTTTCCTATAGAAATTACAACCATACAACCGCTGTTTTATGTCCCCTATTTAATGGAATATGCGAATAATTGCCAGAATTTATGAACATTAATGTTTGTAACAAGATGGACCAAGTAGAGACAACTCACCAATGGAGAATACAAATGAATACAAATGACAAAGTAGAAATATCAACGTTTTAAATCATGTTTAAAATGAAGTTCACTACACGTTAGATTAAACTGTTCGGTTTTAATAAACCTGAATATCTGATTTCTGTATTTATGATATATGTATGCTATATCACACGCTTTTTTATCTCTCAAAGCTATATCTAGCTGAGTGCTTCCGGTACAGTTCCCGGCACTTATACTTCATTTCCGCGTTATATTGCAATTCTCTCATTAGCGGTTGCTATTCGTCCCGGTACCACACATACTTCCGGTGACGTAATTCACACGCGACGCCCACTCGCACGATCCTTACCGGCAATGGCCCAAGTCCCGGTATTACACATCCGGTGACGTTATCTGCGTAGCTTTCTGCATAACCAGGCCCTCTTGCCTAGCTTCTCCGTGGCTACCGTCTGGTCTGTCGCCCAAATAGCGAATGTTGTCGTTCCCGCGTCCTATGACGGCGTTCCCAACCTACGACCCCGTAGACCACGCTCCCGACAATAAGCTCTACATGCTTTACCTACGCTCCTAGCGTATACGGCTACAAAATATATACCCAGTCTTATAATGTTATCACAACATATATTTTATAATAGCACTAAGGTATCACCATACCTAATAACTGATTGCAAAGCAATCTTTATTCAGAATGAATAAACCTTCTTCGAATAGACATTATGCTAAACTTTAACAAAACGTGTAAAACAATTACAGATGTAATTTATCGACAAAGAAATCTCACATTTCTAGATGTAACGCAAAAGTTACAACATAACTTACAGAATAATTGGTTTTACATCCCGTTAACACATTATAGGCTCTAATGGTACAGCGACCTCAGAGTGATTGAATAATGACAATATGAAAAACAACCTCAGAGAGATTTATACTGCACAATAAACAATAACCGTTGATGCAATAACGTAATGACAGTTAGAAACCTCCGTAGAAAAATACATGCAATCTGAATCGCGTGTTCCATTTACTATCTACAAAACAACTGGCATTATCAATAATGTAAATATATGCCCCAATAATCTTATCAGACAATAATTTGCTAAAATATTCTGACGTTTGAAAACGTACAAGAATTAAAGACAATATCCTGCTAACTATCTATGGCTTTTACCCGCAGATATTTACTTCAGAACAACCATTTTAATATGACAATAATTTACAACAAATAAAACAGATTTGACTTACCCTTGCCGTTATAATATTGGTCACTTACTACCCTGGATAATGGCTTGCGATTCTGTGACAAGTTCTTACGATTTCGACACCCATATATACAGTCCTTACACGGATACCTGGTGGAATACGCCATCCATGCAAATCTCATGTTATTCGGACTGCTCGGACTGCACGTAGTGTCGAATATCTTATATAAGAAATATATACATTTATTAGGTCCGCACTGGTAAATACTGGCAAATTTACCCATAATACACAGCTTGTAAAATCATAACTTTCTTAATAGTTGATGGATTTTGATGAAATAAACGCCAAAACAACTTATTCTTTATCAATATAAGTAAAAGATCATTTATTTGATAACGACATCGATTAAAAGTGATGCGCTTGGCCAAAATCTACCAAAATTCCTATGAAAAATCAGGGGAAATGAGGCCCCGACAAACACAGTTAAAAACTCTTAGTAAATATGCACTCATTTTGGTACAATGTAATCGACTAAAAATAAGTATAAAAGTCGAACAGGAAATGTAGCTTTCACAGAACACAGTAAACCCCAAAACACGCAAACCATATAAAACCCACCCAACCTAATTGTATGCATAACCGTAAATTTTAAGTGTTCATTGTCAAATGAATCATATTGATACTTTAGGATGTTGGTTGGGCAAGTTTTGACATTTTCCAGTCTAAGAATTTTATTTTTCAAATCATAGTTTTATTTGACAACAGAATTGTTTATTTTTTTGTATTTTAGTAGATATGAATATAATGTAGGATTTAAGATGGAAACATATACAATTTTAAGCAAAAATGTATTTTTTTCATATTTTTTCCGGCATTTGTTGTCTTTTTTCGTTGTCAACAAAATGTCTCAGCATTACGTCCTTTCCCAGCCAACCTCCTTAAACAATATAATGAAATCATTCTTTGATAAAAAAAATATCAAAATTATTCCGGTTTGATAATGATACGGGAATTATATGAGTATTTAACATGTATATAATAACTTCCATAAGTATGCTAGTACATACCTAAAGGAAACGCTTGTAATACCCTAATGACATGTGATACAACCGATGTTTTATGTCACCTGAAACTTCATATTATTTGATGGTAAATTCAAAAAAAAATCTTTTTGTATGGGTCACGAACTCAAAATCTATGAATCTGGCCGTTAGACCATTTGTTTAAAATGTATAATTAATAATTTGGTACAGTTATAACTTCATTTTCCACACTGTATGACTAAAATGCTACTCCATCAAGGCTATTGTTACCCTCAACTTCGAAAAAACTTTGCACATTTTATATTCGTAACCCCGATCTGCTTTTAAAAATATAAAAGTAATTTAAGAAATCTTCTGCGACAATCACAACCTGACTTTTATAATGACGTGATTTATAAACTCCGTAAGATCCTTGGTCATGAGCACTTTAATACAAAGTTTATCAAAAGAAGTTACATTTTGTAACGGACTGGATGTTTAGTGGTTGAACCCTTTACAGCTCGCCACTATGCTTTCCTCTTTGATTGTACGATGACCTGACAGATAGTGAACCCTATGACGGCGTCTTCCTAAATCCTAAATGAGTACTTCCATTGTGGCGTCTAGACATTTGTTATATTCATCTATACCTGATGATTATATTCATCTATACCTGATGATTTATGTGTTATACTTATATTGCCTAGTAGTGCTGCAGTGTTTTTAGAGAATATAGCAAGACGGAGGACTTTTTATTTACACTGTCTTCTATAGAAAGCGTTTGAACCTCAGACTTTAATATCTGGATCATGCCATAAATTACCATCGTGAAATTGCTGCAATGAAATCGATTTCACGTATTCAAAAAATATTTTATAACAGAAAGTAGATACTTTGTTCTTTTTTTTCTTTTTTTTTTAAAGGATTATATTGTTTAAATTTATAAAATCACTTCCAAGGTTAATGATGGGGATTTATTTTTTTACACTGTCCCGTTTTTGGGATGAAATAGGTAAGCGTGACATGATTGGGCTGGGTTTGGATTTAATACTTACAACTAGAACAATGTCTCGTCATTACTACAAACATATTACGCCGCTGTAAAAGTATGTAACGTAAATCGACTTAGATATGGCTTTAGTTATGGTACAGTTTAGTTCACGAAGTCCGAAACTGAATAAATATACAAACAAGCTGACATGTTGACGACGACTGATAAACAAGTTTGCACTAAATGTCTCTCTCTGTCTGATAATGAAGACTATGCAATGTGCGATCGGTTCATAATAGACATCAAATTACAAATTTCTGCAACGAGTATATATCGGCAGTTGTATTCCAAAAACATCTAGTTGTTTTTTTCTTTTCTAAAATGAGATCAACAGTTCGGGCTCAAATTTGTTTCAACGTCCACATTTTTACATACTTGACTGAAATGCAAACCTGTGTCCTATGTTGCTGCTTTGTTATTAGTATTTGTATTTATCATTTTTTACATACATAATGTTGGTCTGTTTCAATAACATGTATATATAAGTATTTATCCATAAAAACTATATTGAATTATTCAATTGCAGTAATACAATATATAACAATTAAACAAACATGCTTTAAAATGAACATGCATCCGTTTCAAAATGCGAACCATGATAAATACAACATGATACAATACAAAAGTAAAAATAAAGGTCGAATAGAAAATGTATGACTCACAGAACACAGTCAAACTTAAATACGCAATCGAAACAAATTACAATCACAAGGAAAAACAGAAGCAAAATATGTGACATCACAAACACAAACGGGTTGACAATAGGGGCTCCGCATTGGAACTGACCGTTCCGCATTGTACACAATGTATCAAAAGGGCGATTCAATTAAATTAATGGTTGATTAACAGCTTATCAACACATTCGACAGTAATAGAAGGGCAAGGTATGCCGGATTCATATGTATCCTTCCCCTTTCTCTGGTAAGGTTTAAAATAACTGAGTATAATGACATATTAAACATTAACAAGCCTTTCTTTTCTACTATGGTTAACATTATCTATCCTAATATTTATGATAGTGTTGTTTTTTCTCTCGATTTTCATATCTCCATTGAAAATGGAGAAATAATGCCAAATTTATGACAAGAGAGGTGATTGAAATTGTGTTATTGTTATTTATCCCCTCTTACATGGGGATACTCCTCGAGCAACTATGTTTCTAAACGTACTCGTTTTTCTTGAGCTTGATTTTAACTTTCTAAATCTTTGTATAACTAAAACGCTAATCCATCAGTGCTACGGTTACCATAAACTTTGAAATACCTTCATAACAATTGTATTATCGTAATAAGTAATTTGAAGATGTCTTCTGCGACATGGACTATCACAACCTGACTTCTATGTTGACGTCATTTACAAACTTCGTAAGATCCTTGGTCATATTGATCATTTTTATACAATATTTATTAAACTTGTTAAAATGTTCCTCAAAAGAGGTTATGATCCTATCATTTTGCAACACGTTGCATGTTTAATGACTACACCAATTACAGTTTTGAGTGCGAGTTTTGAGTGTGCGATGACCGGACAAATTGTGACCCTATGATAACGTTTGACATTTGTCTTAAATCCTGTCTTGTCGTATCCTTAATGGTTTGCTCTTTTGTTAGCAAGTCATTAAGTGGATGCAGCATGCATTGTATTTTTCTATGATTTTGTTATTATATTCATATATACACTGCCTTATTTGGTAAATAATACATCTTAGCGGGGATTGATTTATTTACACTGTCCCGTTTTATTAGTATGACTATAGGGTAAGAGTGAGGTTTGATGCACCCGTTTGTGTTTGTGAAGCCACATGCTATTATTTATTTTATAATTGTTGTTTGTTTTAAAGCGTGTTTCTGATTTCCTGTGTTCGTGAATGTGGTTTCCTGTGTTCGTGAAAGTTACATTTCCTGTTTTACTTGTATACCTACATTTAACATAATATCCAGTAATGCAATAGAGATGTACAGCTGCCGAATGCAGAATTCATAGGTTTAAAAATCAGTATTTTATTCATAATTTTTAGTTACTATTTCGAACACACAAACTATCAATAAATTTAATCAATATATACTGAAAATGGGATCCCCCGTGGAATCAACAAACACAAACAACTTATTCAGCACGTGTATACATGCACCGACACAGCATCAGCAGCTGAATTACTTGAAACCTAATCATCAACACATATGTACGTGCACAGTTTTTGCCCGTCGTCGTGTCCACGACTAGATAATCTCAAGTAGGAAAACTCTAAATCGCAAGATGCCTAACACATGTACATGTATATTGATACACATTCAACTACAAATTGCAATACAAATTGCAAACGATTGTTTATCATGATACATTACAGCGATGGCCCAACAAATAGCATTCTCAGCTTTTATACTACATATATATCAATGGTCGTTTGGCAAATCAGTCAGCATACGTTTCAGTAATGTGTGTGACATCATTAACGTGGTTTGTGGACTTTATGGTTAGAGATTTCCATTTGATGGGATGTACTTTATTAACACTGTCTTGTCAATCTGGGCGCTGAAGACAGGATAATAGCGAGGTTGTGTACACTTAACATCGATTTAAGTTAACCAGTGGGCCATACTGACCGTTCCAAGTCGGTAACCTACACTTCTCCATTCTTTGTTTTGTGTATTATCCTTTCGTTGTATAGTTAATTTGCTCTTTGTTTGTGGTACAGATCCATACATATGTGGGTATGTTATAATGATAACCGGTTTTGTTAATTACGGAATGCTTTTTTATTGCATAAATTTGAAATTGATTCGCAAACGCGCGGAAGTTGACATGCTGAAAAAAACGAAAGACAATTTGTATAACCTTTTTAAATAGTTACCTACCAAAGAAAAACAGTACACTGCATGCAAAAGACCTGCGGCACTGTAACTATGTATAAACCAAATATCCATACATATCGTGCTCCCTACTACGTTTCACTGAATAGTAATACATTAAGGACATTATCTCACCGACCTTTCAAATGACTTTGTTTATATTTACCATTATATCTTGATTTAGTATTTCTCAATTTGCAAGTCTGCGTCAGAGATAATTATTTAAATAGAAACGACCATGTGAAATTGACAGATGGCGAGGATTTTACTGAATATAAGGACGCTATGTATTCTACATACTCAGTGCTTTGGTCAAAGTGTTTAAATCGAGTATTACATTACAATGCGCCAATACGGTAAGTTTCTTTAATTTAACTTAAATACACAGAAGGGTAGTACACTTTGTGGCGGTTATACAAGATGTGTTCAACTTTTAACGTAACACTTTCATTGTTTAACTAAATCATATGTCTTGACCTTCTCCCTGAATATGTTCATTTTAATGTCAAGTTTACTCGCATACTCTTTTATGATTCCTTCGCTGTAAACCATTATAATATGAACTAGCATGTGCTTCCTAATTTTGCTGCATCCGTATTTTTCAAAAAGGGTAGAGAATGATGTTTGGTGGGAAAAAAGCTTTAATTATTAAAATAACTGCAATATAAATTTAAAATCAAAACTGCTTGCAAATTATCGTTTAAGATTATAGTAGTCTGATATGTCCATGTGTGAATTTAAAAAAGTGGAATATAATTATTTTGCTATTTGTCGGTTTTTGCGATTTCAGTGAGCGAACATTAACATGAAATTCGACTTTGAAAATGATTAAATGTATGACAAATTCTAGTTCGAGACATCAGCTGCAGGCATTGGTATCCTCTCCTCCTCTAAAAATAAGTCTCATTACTTGCTTGTAAGAAAAGAAAGGAACTGAACAAAATATCAGTTCGTCCAAAAACTCGTATATTAATGCGCATAGTATTTTAGTACATTTACAAAAAATACACGTATATACTGTATACAATTACAATTATTCACAATCAGGAGTTATATTATTCGGTATACGTAACGTTCATGTCAGTCACCTTATCAAATTAAGTTATACTTGAGGCAGTTAAAGGAACTACATTCTCGAACTGCGTAAACTTTCACGGTAAAGCTCCTCGTCCAAAAACTACAACTTCAGAAATTACACTATTTACGACTCCAATGAGTAAGCCATGCTGACGCATGGCGACTCAATAAAATGCTTATTATGGTTAATTTATAAAATCGTCGGTAAGATACCAGCAAACAGTCCTACTATCTGTCAATTTCTTAATATTGCGATATAATTCAAAAGTTTAATTTAACATTTATATTTTTGACTTAAAACGAAACATACGATCATATTTAAATTGCAAACACAGTTTTAAACAATTATGATATGCATTTAGTAAAATAATTTGATCTCTCCGGCAATAGCAACTGATTCAAAATGTAATGTAAAGCGAGCCGCGTGAAATTGGAAATAATATTTAAATGCATATGTTCTAGATGACATTTTCATATCATTAAAGCATGCATGTTTTTAGTCTGTGGTTGGTATAGTACTGTGATTGTTATAGTTGGACGGTACGGCTTGGCCATTGGTGATAGTTGGACGGTACGGCCTGTGTTTGTTATAGTTAGGCAGTACGGTCTGTGTTTGTTATAGTTGGACGGTACGGCCTGTGATAGTTACAGTTGGACGGTACAGCTGAGTTTGTTATAATTGGGCAGTACAGCCCGTGTTTCTTATAGTTGGACGGTACGGCCTGTGATTGTTATAGTTGGGCAGTACAGCCTGTGGGTGTTCTAGTTGGACGGTACGGCCTGTGATTTTTATAGTTGGACGGTACGGACTGTAATTGTTATAGTTAGGCAGTACGGTCTGTGTTTATTATAGTTGGACGGTACGGTCTGTGATTGTTCAGTTGGACGGTACAGCCTGCGTTTGTTATAATTGGGCAGTACAGCTTGTGTTTGTTATAGTTGGACGGTACGGCCTGAAATAGTCGGGCAGAGCAGCCTGTGTGTGTTCTAGTTGGATGGTACGGCCTGTGATTGTTATAGTTGTACGGTACAGCCTGTGATTGTTATAGTTGGGCGGTATGGCCTGTGATTGTTATAGTTGGACGCTACGGCCTGTGATTGTTATTGTTGGGCGGTACGGTATGTGATTGTTATAGCTGGGCGGTATGGCCTGTGATTGTTATAGTTGGGCGGTACGGCCTGTGATTGTTATAGTTGGGCGGTACGGTATGTGATTGTTATAGCTGGGCGGTATGGCCTGTGATTGTTATAGTTGGGCGGTACGGTCTGTGATTGGTATAGTTGGGCGATCAAGATGTAAGCTTGAATTAACCTTATTTGTTGTAATTCCTATAGCTCTTGAACTTAAAACGGGATCTTCCTTGAGGTAGCAATGTTTTGACTAGATAAATGTTGAGTCTAGTATAACTGTTAACTTATTTCATATGTTATTGAGCCATACAGCTCGAAACAGTATATACAATTTTCCTCATGCTACCTGTCTTGATTTGTAAACTAAACACAGTTGTTCGAAACATGATTCTATGAAATCATTTGATCAGCACAAATCGGCTTGAACAATACATTAAATGATTCCAACTGTGATCTCAAAACATGATTCTTAAATAACCACACTGGTTTCAACCATGATCACCACAATTAATTAATTTCAAATCTGATGATTAATCAATATATTAAAATCGTGTTTGAGCACCACCTGTTTCAAACTATGTTTCAAACACAATAAATACTGAAAAGGGGATCCCTCGGAAGCAACAAGCACAAATAAGAGATAAAAGTACCATAATCGGTTTTATTGAGTCTGTTCATCAGAGGTAATGTATAGTGCAAAACCTCTCACGCCTCCTAGCACCGGCTTAAGCGATATTCTACTTTAAAGCCACACATATTGGGCTTGATGATCTCAAAGGACCAGTAAGTGATAACACTACTGATTTGTAGTCGGGGAAAATTTATACGGCCGTCACTCAGCACTAAACAAACGGTAGTGTGAATGACAATACATACTGAAAAGGGGATCCCTTGGAAGCAACAAACACAAGCAAGAGATAAAAGTAGCAGACTCGATTTTAATGAGAGGTAAAGTGGAATTCTAAACGTCTCTACGGCATGTGTTTGTTATAGTTGGACTGTACGGTCTGTGTTTGTTATAGCTGGACGCTTCGGCCTGTGGTTGTTATACTTTGACTGTACGGCCTGTGATTGTTATAGTTGGGCTATACGGCCTGTGATTGCTATAGTTGGGCGGCGGTACGGCCTGTGTTTGTTATAGTTGGACGATATGGCCTGTGTTTGTTATAGTTGGACGGTATTGTCTGTGTTTATTATAGTTGGTCGGTACGGCCTGTGGTTGTTATAGTTGTACTGTAGGGCCTGTGATTGTTTTAGTTGGACGGTCCGGCCTGTGTTTGTTATAGTTGAACGGTACAGCCTGTGTTTGCTATAGTTGAACGGTACAGCCTGTGTTTGTTATATTTGGACGGTTCGGCCTGTGTTTGGTTTACTTTGACTGTACGGCCTGCGATTGTTATAGTTGGGCGATACCGCCTGTGATTGTTATAGTTGGGCGGTACGGCCTGTGTTAGTTATAGTTGGACTATACGGCCTGTGTTTGTTATAGTTAGACGGTACAGCCTGTGATTGTTATAGTTGGACGGCATGGCCTATGATTGTTACAGTTGGGCGGTACGGCCTGTGATTGTAATAGTTGGATTGTACTGCCTGTATTTGTTATATTTAGACGGTACGGCCTGTGTTTGTTATATTTCGACGGTACGGTCTGTGATTGTTATAGTACAACCTGTGTTTGCTATAGTTTGACGGTACGGCCTGTGATTGTTTGAGTTGGACAGTACAGCCTGTATTTGTTATAGTTGGGCGGTACAACCTGTGATTGTTGTAGTTGGACTTTACGGCCTGTGATTGTTATAGTTGATCAGAACGGCCTGTGGTTGTTATAGTTGGACGGTACGGCCTGTGTTTGTTATAGTTGAATGGCATAGCCTGTGTTTGTTATAGTTGAACGGTACAGCCTGTGTTTGTTATATTTGGACAATACGGCCTGTGCTTGTTATACTGGAACGGTACTGCCTGTGATTGTTATAATTGGATGGTACAGCCTGTGTTTGTTATAGTTGGAGTGTACAGCCTGTGTTTGTTATAGTTGGATAGTACAGCCTGTGTTTGTTATAGTTGGAGTGTACAGCCTGTGTTTGTTATAGTTGGAGTGTACTGCCTGTGATTGTTATAGTTGGATTATACAGCCTGTGTTTGTTATAGTTGGGCGGTACGGCCTGTGTTTGTTATAGGTGGAGTGTACTGCCTGTGATTGTTATAGTTGGATAGTACAGCCTGTGTTTGTTATAGTTGGAGTGTACAGCCTGTGTTTGTTATAGTTGGAGTGTACTGCCTGTGATTGTTATAGTTGGATTGTACTGCCTGTGATTGTTATAGTTGGATAGTACGGCCTGTGTTTGTTATAGTTGAACTGTACAGCCTGTGTTTGTTATAGTTGGAGTGTACTGCCTGTGATTGTTATAGTTGGAAAGTACGGCCTGTGATGGTTATAGTTGGGCGGTACGGCCTATAATTGCTATAGTTGGACGGTATGGCCTGTGTTTGTTATAGTTGGACGATACGGCCTGTGCTTGTTTTAGTTGGACGGTACGGTCTTTGTTTGTTATAGTTAGACGATACGGCTTGTATTTGTTATTGTTGGATTGTACTGCCTGTGTTTGTTATAGTTGAACGGTACTGCCTGTGTCTGTTATTGTTGGAAGGTACGGCCTTTGCGTGTTATAGTTGGACGGTACGGCCTGTGTTTTTTTATAGTTGGGCGGTACAGCCTGTGTTTGTTATAATTGGGCGGTAGGGCATGTGATTGTTATAGTTAGACGGTACTGCCTGTGATTGTTATAGTTGGACGGTACAGCCTGTGATTGTTTTAGTCGGGCTGTACAGCCTGTGATTGAATTAATTGGGCGGTGCCGCCTGTGATTGTTAAAGTTGGACTGTACGGCCTGTGATTGTTAAATGTTATAGTTGGAGGTACGACCTGTGATTGTTATAGTTGGACGGTACGGAATTCGGGCGGTACGGCCTGTGTTTGTTATAGTTGGGAGGTACAACCTGTGGTTATTATTATTGGGTTTTACCGTCTGCGGTTGTTAATGTTGGGTAGTACAATCTGTGTTTGTTATAGTTAGGCGGTACGACCTGTGATTGTTATAGTTGGGCTGTACAACCTCTGGTTGTTATAATTGGGTGGTATAGTCTACGGTTGTAAATGCTGGGCAGTATTGCCTGTGTTTGTTATAATTGGGTGGTACAGTCTGCGGTTGTTAATGCTGGGCTGTACTGCCTGTGTTTGTTATAATTGGGTGGTACAGTCTGCGATTGTTAATGTTGGGCAGTACTGCCTGTGTTTGTTATAATTGAATGGTACAGTCTGCTGTTGTTAATGTTGGGCTGTACTGCCTGTGTTTGTTATAATTGGGTGGTACTTTCTGCAGTTGTTAAAGTTGGGCAGTACTGCCTGTGTTTGTTATAATTGGGTGGTACAGTATGCGGTTGTTAAAGTTGGGTTGTTGATGTTGGGCAGTACTGCCTGTGTTGTTATAATTGTGTGTTACAATCTGCGGTTGTTAATGTTGGGCAATTTAACATGTGTTTGTTATAATTGGGTGGTACAGTCTGCGGTTGTTAATGTTGGGCAGTATAGCGTGTGTTTGTTATAGTTGGGTGGTACATACTGCAGTTGTTATAGTTGGGCAGTACTGCCTGTGTTTGTTATAATTGTTTGGTACAGTTTGCGGTTATTAATGTTGGGCAGTACTGCCTGTGTTGTTATAATTGGGTGTTACAATCTGCAGTTGCTAAAGTTGGGCAGTACTGCCTGTGTTTGCTATAATTGGGTGGTACAGTCTGTGGTTGCTAAAGTTGGGCAGTACTGCCTGTGTTTGCTATTATTGGGTGGTACAGTCTGTGGTTGTTAATGTTGGGCAGTACTGTCTGTGTTTGTTATAGTTGGGTGCTACATTCTGCAGTTGTTAAAGTTGGGCAGTACTGCCTGTGTTTGTTATAACTGGTTGGTACAGTTTGCGGTTTTAATGTTGAGCAGTTCAACATGTGTTTGTTATAATTGGATGGTACAGTCTGCGGTTGTTAATGTTGAGCAGTTCAACATGTGTTTGTTATAATTGGGTGGTACATTCTGCAGTCGTTAAATTTGGGCAGTACGGCCTGTGTTTGTTATAATTAGGTGGTACAGTCTGTGGTGGTTAATGTTGGGCAGTTCTGCCTGTGTTTGTTACAGTTGGGTTCTACTTTTTGCAGTTGTTAAAGTTTGGCAGTACTGCCTATGTTTGCTATAGTTGTGTGCTACATTCTGCAGTTGTTAAAGTTGGGCAATACTGCGTGTGTTTGTTACGGCTGGGTGCTACATTCTGCAGTTGTTAAAGTTGGGCAATACTGCATGTGATTGTTACGGTTGGGTGCTACATTCTGCAGTTGTTAAAGTTGGGTAGTACTGCCTGTATTTGGTTATAGTGTGGAGGTACAGCCTGTTTTTGTTAAAGTTAGGGGTAAAACCTGTGTTGGTTATAGTTAGACGGTTAAACTTGTATGTTTTAATCTTGATCTTGATTTGGTAAAAAGTATTTATAGTTAAAATATTACGTGTTTAACTATCTGAACCTAAATCGTGCAGAAACACTCACTAGGCTACTAGTTATTGGGATTAATGCTGTTTATAACATTTCAGGTCTCCGTTTTCTACTTCAACTTATACTGAGGCTTTGCCTTATACATACCGCAGGTAAACATTTGGCTTTTCTGTAAACGTGTAACTTAAAATTACGTGCAAAGAGTATTTACACCACATAAATACACCGGTTTTCCTACGAGGAACTAGAAAAAATCGTCTGATCTGTGCTTAATATCGTAACATATTATAATTATGTTTAACAGTGTTTTTTTTTGAAAAGCAACACGTGTGTGGAAATTTCAGCAAAAGAACAATCTGCATGAATTATAAAAATGCGAAAAGTATTTTAAAAAGGATGATAGCATGACATTAAACAAAATAGTGTTTTGTCATGCAGCTATTGAAACTTGAATTGAAACGAACCTTTACAATAGTAACTAAAACTGTTGTTGAATATATGAGTGCTATTTGTTTCAGAATGCTTAGACTGCTTTACTTGTACAAATGTCCACAACGTCTCCGACTGTTTAGCTCTCTCTACTTGTCCAGTTGGTGAGGTAATATAATCTTATATTTTTTCCAGTGATATATGATACCATGTCCAATGTTAATTTAATTACCATAACTGCAATTCCGATAAATGTTTAAAAATTAAAATTCTTTATTCTACATTTTTTTTATTATTATGTGAATAATAAAAAGTAAGCAGGCCAAATGACCATGTCATATTATTGACGCTTGCAACGATAACAGAAACGAGTAAGATAAAAGAGCTCTGGTAAACATAGAGAAAACTTTTAAAGTATTTTCTTATTCAAGTCTGTAAAACTGTGATCTCCTGAGCAATGTCAAATTAACCCAAATATCCTAATTGAATGTGGTAGGGTCCAATACGCTAGTGATAATGCAATACTCTTTATGAGAGTCCTAGCCCTAGCTGTTGTTTCAGAAATACCTTTTTTTCAATTTCTTTCCTGAATAAGTCTATGTAAAAATGTGACCCCTTGGGCGGTTCGAATTTAACCACATGGTGACCGTTTGGACATACTTAATAGAACCTGTAAGTGTATGGTAATTAAAACATTAGAACTCCAGCTCTTGTATGTTTCCATATAGTTTTATGCTAAAATT
The DNA here is from genome assembly GCA_037043455.1 of Cyrtodaria siliqua. Taxonomy (NCBI): domain Eukaryota; kingdom Metazoa; phylum Mollusca; class Bivalvia; order Adapedonta; family Hiatellidae; genus Cyrtodaria; species Cyrtodaria siliqua. Next base: position 229,739 of record JAWPHD010002392.1, read on the forward strand.
TGAAAGCTGGCACAGTACTATAAGCTCACGATACTTTCGAACTATTATAACTCTAGTTCTAATAGTTCCAGATAAGATTTATTTAAAGTTGTTCATATTTAAGCCTATGTCAAATTCAGATACTTTGGACAAAGGGAAATTTCTTACCAGCCTTGACCAGACGAGAACCTAATGTTGCGTGTAAAATATAAGCACTCTAACTCGTGAAATTTCAGAGAAGATATCTTAAAGATGTTCCTATGTAAATCGTTTTCCCCTGGGTGGGTCTTAATTTGACTCTCGTCTCAAGATTTGAACACAATTGGTATGAATTTGTGTATTCATGAGTCAAAACACATAATAAGGATTATTGCACCCAATTTGTGTGGCTTTCAGACAGATACTGCTTAAGGGACCGTAAGAGGCTACCTATTTTACCTCTCAAGAACAGACTTGATAAAACCGAGTCTGTTATTTTTCTCTCTCCTTTGTGTTTGTTGCTTTCAAGGTTTCACCTTTTCAGTATTTATTAAACTATTTCAAATGATCATATTGAAAAACAAACATTTTTAGAAACTCGGTAACGGAAGTTAATTGTATACGTGCATGTAAGTAGACGCAGTAAGACCCAGTCTGCTACTTTACTCTTTTGTTTGTGTTTGTTGCTTCTAAGGGATCTCCTTTTCAGTATTTACTAAGAAAATTAATTGAACAATTAATAGTAATTTCTTTCAAACAAGTACACCTGTATTGTAAATATTACGGTATATAATATTTGATGGAACATGTGTACGAGTGTTCTCTTTCAAACAAATACACCTGTATTGTAAATATTACGGTATAAAATATCTGATGGAACATGTGTACGAGTGTTCTCTTTCAAACAAATACACCTGTATTGTAAATATTATGGTATAAAATATCTGATGGAACATGTGTACGAGTGTTCTCTTTCAAACAAATACACCTGTATTGTAAATATTACGGTATAAAATATCTGATGGAACATGTGTACGAGTGTTCTCTTTCAAACAGTTACACCTGTATTGTAAATATTACGGTATAAAATATCTGATGTAACATGTGTACGAGTGTTCTCTGCAAAAAATTTACAAAATGTTCAAGAGCTATATTGTCTATTTTGTATCCAAACAGTATATATCTTGTGCATATAAATCTATTGCATTTTATTTCAGCAATGTTTTACCAAGGCTACCGGTTTAGGACAGCAAGCTGTGTTTAATCTAGGGTGTAGATCTGAAGCAGTAAGTGTTTTCTTTGGTTATTCTACTACATATATAACAACTGAATTACTGATATTGACTCATTGATCATGTTAATGACGTGCATAGCTTATTTAATTATTTATATTTCTAGTTTGCTAAGTAGAATAAAATCAATCACATGTATTTTTTCAATGTCAACCCGTTCGTTTGTAATGTCACATACGTTGACACTTATTTGCCATTGCAATATTTTTATTTGTTTCCATGCGTATGTCTGATTGACTATTTTCCTTGAAAGCAACATTTCCTGTTCGATTTGTTTATCTACTTTCATTCTTAATAGGTTTATCCGAGTATGGTGTTTACGTGTAATTTTTACACATTATTGTTTGTTTCTGTTTCACATATATGTTTTGCATTTGTTTTTAGCAATGTTGGGGCTCAACAACTCAGTCGTCTATTTCTGCCATTGTCGGGAGAGACATCACCGACAGGTCGGCATCAACAGATTGCGATCAGTGCTGCTCCGTGGATTTCTGTAATAGAAAAATGTGCAACCACGCGGTCGACGGTATGATATATATATATATATTTAATAGTAATAATAATTTTATAACAATAAAAAATAAAAGCTTATTACTTACTGGTCATCTGGGATCATCAAACCCAATCTCTTTGACTTTAAAGTAAAAAGAAAGGTTTAACTGTACATCTTGTTTAGGCTTCTTGCCCAGAAAAGACATCTGGTTCTGACCTCAGTCTGGTGCTCTTAATTTTGTACAGTATTTTGAGAGTGTTGTTTTATGTCGCCTATCTTCAAGACTGTCTCATTGAAGCTTTTGGTGACTAACCCAGGCGTTCTGGTGGAATGGTCTTTAACATCTGTCGATCTTTTACTAAATTATGTTTTATAATGAATTACAATATCGGTTTTACTGTCAGTGATCACAAGCACGGACGGACAGTGCCGAGATGATGCCGATTACAGTTGTGAACTAGTCAGCGGAACCTTCAACATCTGTGGTGATATACAGCACGCAAAGACAGTATGTCGCAAATGGTGTGGACTGTGCGATCTCGGTATATATGTTATATAGCTATTTTCTTGTCCAAATAGCTAAACTAATTACAAGTTGGTAAACTATTGGAGTCTTAAACATATTTTCTGTCATTATCAATAACATAATAACATCGTAACTACGCCTATATATTTACACAAGTTGTGCATATTTTCAACCAGTAGTGGGCGAGAATTCGCCTGCAAACATACAATGGTAACTTTAATTATACCTTAATAATACACATTTTTGGCTAATGTTATAGAAAAATGTATAAAACTTTTAGGGGAATATCGAAAGATAACGAGGATTATATTGAATTTACTTAGACATAAGATATGTTTACCAACAGTTGATGGCAATTGGTCATCGTGGGTTTCCTGGTCTAACTGCGATGTTACATGCGGACACGGACACCGCTCTAGAATGCGCACGTGTACGGAACCAAGCCCTTCACATGGCGGCCTGGACTGTTCCGGGGCTTCCATAGAGAATGATAACTGCACCCTTAACCCTTGTCCCGGTAAGTAAAATACAACTCTGACACACCTCTATATTTACAGCATTCAAGGAAGACAGTCAACCAAAAACACGCATGCATGAAAGCAAACAACACTTACAAGAATAAATAAAAGGCAAGGTAAATTACATCAAAAACATAAAAAGGGCTGATAATAGGGCAACCGCCTCGGAACGATCAGTGGCAAAAATACCGTTTGGGGTTTAAATCAGGTCCAAGGGTACATCAAACCTCACTCTTACTATTCACTCTTACCATCACCATATTTCTCGAGTGCATGATACCAATTAATCCATTAAGAATTGATTACCACCGTGAGGATTGCTCGGAGTCATCGAGATGTTTCCATAGTGCGATTATAAATATTTTATTATTTAGACGTAAGCCCATTTGTGCATCAAACCGACAGTGTGATAATACACCTTATCGGCTCCATTAAGCTATATGACTGTTAACTCCGTTAAGTTAATATTTGGTGAATTTGCATCAAAATAATGTTCATGTAATAGACATAATACGTTTTTAAAATAAAAGCGTGCGAAATTAGTATTTTCCTTTTCCTTTTCATATAAGCCCAGTAACACAATTATTTGGATTACATCACTGCTATTATTAGCAGGTTGATTTTAAAATATACTGATGCTCATTTCTGTTATGCAATCCGTTGATTGCCTGTTGCATTTCCAAATCCTTGAAACGTTGCATGTCTGAACCCTTAAATTATAATATTATTTACGGTGGTCATAATTTCTGGACATTTGAATATGAAAGAGGATTTCTTGAAAAATTACTCACATGCACGCATGAAACATTTTTGAAAGCGACACATCGGTTTCCGTGAATACATTCCTCTGGTTATACTTCTATTATATCAACGCTGAGTTAGAAATGTAAGTGCTTTAGCTATATCTATATATAAAGCGTTGTTTTGTTTTCAGTACATGTCGGTTGACATATACTGTCTGCCTGGGATAGTATATGAAAAAGAGTACGAAACGAGACATTTGGAAATCGCCGAGCACAATAAATTCAAAAGAACATTGCAGTCTCGGTTGCAGAACTCAATATTTAAAATGTCAATTTTCTTTCAGTTCATGGTGGTTGGAGCCTATGGACGGCCTGGGGCAGCTGCTCAGTAACCTGTGGTATGGGCCTTATGAGGAGAGACAGAACCTGCTCCAACCCATATCCAGACTTGAATGGCGACCATTGTTTTGGTGATTCTAGAGATGACCGCGCCTGTTTTGAGAGGGCATGTGCAGGTTAGCCTTCGTTATTGTGATTTAAAATAACATATTTCTTACTAATATTTAGATAAATGTTTGTTTTGGTTTGTTGGCTGCAACTATCTACATCCGTTTGATGTCGCTGAGCGTAACGACGTAGCATTGATCTTTTTGTAAAATTTTTTGATTAAAAGATGAAATTTTGTGTGAACATCAGCCAACGATGTCATTAAAAGAAAATTATGCTACAATTGTAAGTTCTTTCTTACTGTCTCAGATTTTGCAGGAAAACAAAGTGGATACTTTTTATTTTTGCTGAGTATATATAAGTAAACACAAAACCAAATGTATATGATCATAAAGTATGTCAAATGTGTCTTCTTCACATGCTTCATTTTAAGCCACATACATAATACAAACAAAAAATAACAAACATTTATTTTGTTATCTTTTTGCCATAGTCATTCATTCATTCATTCATTCATTCATTCATTCATTCATTCATTCATTCATTCATTCATTTATGCATTCCTTCATTCATTCATTCGTTTGTCCGTCCGCTCACTCTGTCACCCATTGTTTAATTATTCATATTTGCATATATATATATATAACCATATGTATATACACACATACATATAATTATATACATATCTACATATATACACACTCATATATATATACATAAACATACACATGCATATACATACACACATACATATAAACACTATAATCTGTACATATGTATACATACATATATGATTTATAATTAATTCATTGATTATTGTAACCACTCAATTATAATTCACTCTCATCAAATTAAATTAATAAATTGTAATTATCCAGCTGTTGTTGATTTTCTAACCCTTGACAAAACGAAATTCATTGCGTAACGCTTTGTCTCTCAATGAGAAAAGCAATTGAAAAAAAGAATTGATTTTTTCATTCCTTGGAATCAATCCGAAAGGACAGAAAACAAAAACCTACAGCAAGTGTATATATTCAATTGCTGCATTATTTTCTTTTCTTGAATTTTGCCATTTGATTTGTTCCTTTACAGAATGTATTATATTTGAAAAAAGAGTGTCAGTGGATATGACCTTTTCATCGTATTGATAACTATTTCTACATTTCCTGACATTCCACTTTGTTTCACATACTATTGTATTCACTGTGGTATACTTAATCGGAACGTGATAGAATCCAAGAGCTATGTCAGTGAAATTTAAATTTATTTCGGAATTAAAATCAAGTAATTCTAGTATATCTCTAATAATAATTTCTATGTTTTCCCATATACGTTTTATTATTTTACAGTCAAAAAATAGGTGACATAAAGCCTATCGTTTTTGCATATATTGCACAAACCGTTAGACAGATGCATAATGTTTAACCTGTGTTCGGTGAAAACAGCATTATGTAAGACTTCCACTGGTGTTGTTTGGCCTTCCTAGAGCTTAACAAACATGATTCCATTTGACATTATTTTAAAAAAGCTTTTGCTCCCAATTTATTTCAATATTAAATTTCGCATTATTCGAGTTAATAACCTTTAAAATATGCTTGGTCTTAATTTGTTTGGTGGTATAATTGTCGTTTTTGAAATAAAGGTTGTGTATATCCGCTATATTAAGAATCGGAGGTACTTCCGGAACAAACTTCCGGAGAATTATGGCATTTATATACTTTTTGGGAATTGCTTTTTTGAGTTTCGACAATCCTGATATCCAATTTTGCTTGAATTTAAGCTTTTGTACAATTTTATTTTCTGAGACAAAGGAATAATTTGCTTCATCCCAAATATCCTGAAATAAAACTATATTGCTTCTTGTAAAAGTATTAAAGAACAGACGTTTATTTGAAAAAGATATCTCATGATTTCCAAATAGTGGAAGCATACGAACTTGTTCAATGTTTTTCGGCGTGTATACTTTTCGATACGCTACCCAAGCATGTAATGATTTTTTGTAGAACTGAGGTATTTGTCTTTTAATACACAAACCCTCGATGGGAAAACATTTGCACAAAAAATAAGTTTGTGTGAATTGTCGATCAACGGATCTGAGATAGTGGCATTCCAGTGGTCCGTTTCAGCATTTATTATTTTATATACTATTTTTATTTTCATGCTTAAAATGACCTTATAAATGTATATCATATCAAGACCTCCGTGAACTTTATCCCGGCAACTTGTTACTTTTGTTAGAAGTGGTTTCTTATCATTCCACATGCTATTTAGCATAATTTTGTCGAACTCTTTTGCATAAATGTCTGAGATTCCTCGCATTTCTAATTCAAAATGTATGTTTGACATTACAAACGTTTTAAGTATTCGATTTTTTCCTTCAAGTTTCAGGTCTCTTGATTTCCTAATGGTTATGTAGGCAGTTTTTAATTATATTTATTTTGTCTAGCCAAATCGCATTATCGTCAATATTGAACCCATGGCATCCACCCAATGTTTCAACGTAGGAGCTTGTCCAGCTAATCTTATTGAATATAGGCGTTTTATTTTTAAGATTGCCCATAAAATAAGCCGTTTAGCTGGTGAAATATGCGTGGTATTGATTTTTCGTTTTTCGCAAATAACTGTGTGTTGTCAACATATTGGTTTAATTTGGCTTCAAGCTGGTTATTATCGTGCGATGGCAGATGGATGGCTTTAATGGATTTGTCATCTCTGCTGGCATATACCATCATCCGCTTGAATGATATACAATAACGGCGCGACCGGACTTCCTGGTTTTATAGATCTTGGATTATCAAAGTATTAGGAAACAAATCCGTTTGTTTGAATAGCTGTCTTTAACGATTTTAACATCATATAAATCCAGTTAATAAAATGGACCCCAAATCCGAATTAAACCAAGCATTGTTTAATATATTCATACTCAACTCTGTCAAAAGCCTTTGTTTGGTCTAGAAAAATTATAATCACTATAATTGTCGGAGTACGCATAATCTATTAAATCCTGAATGAATCGATTGCCTCCGTAGCGACCGTTAACATAACCTTTTTGATTAATATGAATAATATACGGTAAAATGGGTTGAGGTTTTTCGACATTTAGCAAAGTTAAAGGTCTCCATTTTTTAGCTCTACTGGCCGGAGGCCAGCAGACCTTATGGTATGGCGAGTTGTCCGTCGTCCGTTGTCCGGCGTCATTCGTCCGTCGTCTGTTAACTGTTGGCTTGTTTACATCTTAAGGTCTTCATTTTTAATTCGATCTTTAACAATGTTTGTCAGTGTCTTTATAGCAATAAAAGCTCGGATGAGTTCGAACACCAGCTAGACTGGACCAGTAACACCAGAGTTATGGCCCTTGTTTTACTGAAAATGCCATATTTTGCCTTGTTTACACTGTAGAACCTTATTTTTTTATATGATCTTTTTCAATGTTTATCAGTGTCTTTATATCAATGAAATCTCGGAAAAGTTTGAAACCAGCTAGATCGGACTAGTAACACTAGAGTTATGGCCCTTGTTTTACTGAAAAATGACATATTGTGTCGTGTTTACACTCTAGCAACTTCAGATTCTATTTGATCTTTATCAAGCTTGGCCAGATTGTTGATATTGATGAAAGCTCAAACAAGTTTGAAAATCAGCCATATCGCACCAGGAACCCTAGAGTTATGTGCCCTTGAATTATTGACAAATGCCATTTTCAGCCTGATGAACACTCTGGCACTTTCATTTTGCATTTCATCTTTACCAAACTTTAACAGATTGTTAATATCAATGAATGCTCAGACAAGTTTAAAAACAAGCTATATCGTACCAGGAACACCAGAGTTAAGCGCCCTTGAATTATTGAAAAATTCCATTTTCAGCCTTGTGAACAATCATGCGCCTTCATTTTGCATTCGATCTTTCCAAAATTTGGCCAGATTGTTGATATCAATAAAAGCTCAAACAGTTTGAAAACCAGTCGCATCGAAACAGTAACAACGGAGTTATGACCCTTTTTCAATATTTGGTAATGCACCCTGGAAAACCCAGGGGTCGTGGGTTCAAATCTCACTGGAGGCATTTCTTTTCATAAGAAACCTTGATTCATGGGTTCAATGTTTTTAATTATTATTATTATATATACATATATGTCTTTATAGGATGAAAGCAATGTCTGTCCTTGATAGTTCACAAATATTTCTCCCCATATATAATTCTGCTTTGTGAACGTGAATCTCTTACAAGATCCCAAATTTGAAAGTTTCCCTTTAATATATTTACTGAATTAACAATATCCCCAAGATCCGGCACCTTTCATTGTCACTGTCTCAATATAGCTGTGAGTGGTTGAATGCTTAAATGTGGCCCACTCATATGAACTATAATTGTATACATGTATGCGTCTAAATGTTAAGTGTGCCTCCAGACGAGTGGGTTATGATGTAGAGATACAGTTCATCAGCGTACACTTGATTTCTGTGTATCCCATCATAGCTAGGCGCTCTGCCGTAGTTCGTCCAAAAGTTATCTGTCTTTGGTAGTTCACAAATATTTCTCCCTATATATATTTTTTTTTCTTTTTTTTTAAGTTTTTTTAAATATTTTTTAGGGAAGAATTTCAACAAATTTCTGAAACTACAAGAGATAAAGGTTTAATATTTTTAATTATTATCAGCTTATAGATTCTTTACCAAGTTAGTTCAATGTTGACCCTGGGGTCAAATTTGGCCCCGTCCCAGGGTCACAGTTTTACATAGACTTATATAGGGAAAACTTCAAAAATCTTCTTCTCTGAAACTATAAGAGCCAAAGATTTAATATTTTGTATTTACCATCAGCTTAGAGTCCTCTACTAAGTTTGTTCAAATGGTGACCCTAGGGTCAAATTTGTCCCAGCCCAGGCGTCACAGTTTTACATAGGAATTTTTTTTAAAAATCTTCTTCTCTGAAACTACAAGAGTTAAAGGTTTAATATTTTGTATTTATTATCAACTTATGTTTTTCTACATATTTTGTTCAAGTGGTGACCCCGACACAGGTTTCACGGTTTTACAAAGACATATTTAGCCAGTAGAGCGATACAGGCCCTCTTGGGACTCTTTTTTAAGTTTTCTCGTTCCCCATTTTTGTATATGAGTGAAAGGATGTCTTTGCACTGCGAATTCGGTAGCAAACAGTCATCTAATATTTCATTTATTACTTCCATAAATTCATTTTTAATTGTATGCCAAAATCTTTGGTACCATTCACAGACTATTCCTTCTTTTCTTGGAGATTTCTTTAATTTGAATTTAAAATCTGCGATCTCAACTTCGTTTAATTTGAGTTTTTGTTTAAGTTTGTCAACATCCTCAATATGTAGTTATTTTCCCAAATTTGATAAAATACAAGCATTCATTCCATATGTCAGGGCCTCGCTCCACATTTTCCGTGTTGAGTCTGAAACAACGTCATGGTCAGAATACAGAAAATGGCGAATTTTAACTTGATTGATCTCATTGTCAATTGCTTTGCTATATAAAAACCATTCTATTCGTGACTTCGACGATCCATGAGAATAAGTATATTCTGACTTATTTGGATATCTCCTTCGCCATACATCCTCTAAATCGAGGACAGAGATCATACTGGTTAATTCCGTTCAGCCCTCCTCGCTACCATATTTACCTGATCTAGTTTTCCTATCGATTTTTCTGTTGATTATAATCCCCACCTATGATATTGGGTGAATCTTTGCTCATTCAGTATTTCGTTAATCTTTTTGAAGAATAATTTTCTTGTAATACCATTATTAGGAGACTATATGTTTGTGACTCTATACGCAGAACAGTGACCAGTTCCGACAGATATCGATAAAAAAACGCCCATTACGATCCTGCAAGATATCAGCGATAGTGAGCTGTAACTATTTTTTAATCAATATTGCGACACATTTTGATGAGCTATTACCGTTATTCCAAATATTTGTTCCGCCCCATTGGTTACTATATATTTTAGACTCGAAGTCGTCTTTGCAGTGCGTTTCTTGAATTAAAATGATGTCAAATTGCTTCTTTTCTAGCCTGCGCTTATTATTATCTCTAATCCGTTAACGTTTATTGAAGCGATGGACTGAGTCGTTGCGTGTGTTAAAGGCATTTGTTAATGGATATACACAAGTCGCTATTAAATTGCTCACATTAGTTCTTATTCTGTTTGGCGGTTCGTGTCGCTGACGTGGGTGTTGAGGCAGAGTTCTTACTTCTTGACCGGTTTTTCATTGGAGTGGTCATTTTGAACTCGTCCTAAATTCCGTCAAATAAAAAGGCAGTAAAGTTGTTGTACAAACTTCGCACGCCCTCATCCGAGACATGAATACCTTTAGGATCACCTGCATTGCAATTTGATTCACGATTTTGCCATTCTTTATACAAACACATTATCATTGTCATTATAATGCATGTATGCTTTGTCTGTGCAATAATCCAAAATGTGATTGTTGACAAATTTCTCATCGTCATTAAACCTTTTTTTACAACAACACTCTTACTCTTAGTCTTGGAATTATGCTTGAAAATGCAATTGGCGTCCTCAGCAATCTTTTTGCTATTTTTGCTATTTTCTCAAGGGACAATTGGTAATGTTTAGCAACCTCATGCTTTTCTGCTTTAGGAAAGTCATTAGTTCCAAGGTGCATAGTGCAAGGTGCATGGCAATGGATGAAATGTGTTCAAATTTGGAACCTAGTGCTTGGTCAATGATAGAGTCAACGTTCTTTAGTGTTTGACCAGAAATAGAATCATTGTTTATGGGGATGTCCATTGTGTGCAGTCTGCCACAATTTCAGTCTCCACGAATTAAGTGCAACTTATTTGCCCTAAAGTTTATAAAGTCTCCAATTGATTTTCCGTCAGTTTGGTTGACACAGTTGTCGGTTGTCTCCAATAGCGTCCATTGCCCGGTTTTATCCGATGTTCGCTCGTCTTGCTTGTCCATGCGTACTGTTCCATTGGCATGAATGGAGGTTACATCTTTGCACGTGATCGGCACCGCTGCCATTTGACCGTGTTTCTGCATCCATATGATCCGCTAATTGGCCCTCGAGAATTTCTCAAGCATATTCGCCGTAAATCGGGGCATGCTTTTTTACGGTAAAATTGGTTTGTGTATTGCCTTCTAATTGGCACATTTTTGACCTTACATCCTTTTGTTATCAGGGCACGGCTCGTCAGTCCACAATGTTTACACGGCGTTCTATTGTTTTCTGCAAACACTCTCAATGTAAAGCGACGAATCGCCATCGTAAGGGGTAGAATAAGGACACAGTTTAAGACTTTCGCATAACTTGTTCCATTTTCAATGTTCGTGCCCTTAACTTTACCTCTCTAGAAACTCCCGGCAATAATTTCTCAATACTGTGACATCTGAAGAACAATAGTGCTATCCGGCATCCCAAAGGGAGCATCAATTAATGTCACATTGGTAATAATGTTCTCCACATCTGTAATATTCATAAATCTGTGTTGCACACGTAAATCTCCCAGAATTAGGTTATGCTTGACATCCTGGGATTTAACCGTTATAATGCAATCTGTGATTTGAATTGCTTTTATGTCAGTTTTATTGATACGTGTATGTCCCTCTAATGATAAAATCAGTTCTTTGTGAGACAGTATTTTTAGAAATCTCGTCCTGAAGTGCACGGATAACGGCCTTGTCAAAACGTCCGACATTTTTGAAGCGAACAAAAGAGGTAACGGTGAGAAAACTGCGAGAAAATGCATCCAAATCTAAACTGACCTAAATATGTTCAATTATTCTCCACAAATCCTTATTCGATATAGTGAAATATACTCCAAATACTTCAAAACCAATTAAATCCATTGAAAGCCGTCGAAACACATATAAATAAAGAATTCCAAAAAAACTACATTTGTGGTCTGCAACAATATTAAATCTCTATTTACTAGTTCGGCAGTTTACTGAGACAGTTATACTAAGTGAACGTGCCAAGAAGTTTATGAAGCACTCATTTTCCTATTATTTCCTATTAGATAATATTTTCGTCAGGTATGAATAACCGTTTATAGGCAAAATGTTGATATCTCTATGAGGTACTGTGCACCTGTTGTCGCAGATTTCTTCTTGTATTTCTATGAAAGAGACTTTCATCCGATACTCAGGCAGATGTAATTTAAGCCTTTAATGACATCTCTCGGTATCTAGATGACATAAATTATTATACATTGAAAATACTTTATTTTCTACTAGTCTAATACCGTCTCTGCTTTTCTTAAGTTACATATCTCTATATGAAAATGGTGAAATAATTATTAAATTTATGACAAGAGAGATTATTTAAATTTTGATATTATTAATTATCCCAACTTAAATAAAGGTTGTTCCCCGAGCTACATCGTATGGGGTCTATGTTTCTCAACTTAATCGTTTTTCTGAATCTTGCAGTCGTGTTGATGAGCTTTTTATTAACGTAACCCTGATCTACTTTTAAAATATAAAAGTAAGTTAAGAACTCTTCTGTGACAAAATGATACTCCATCAGGGTTACCTTTACCATAAACTTCGTAAAACTTTTCCAAAATTGTATTATCGTAACCCTGATCTTCTTTCCAAATATGAAAATAATTTAAGAACTCTTCTGCGACAAAGGACTATCACAACCTGACTTCCATGTTGATGTGATTTACAAACTTCGTAAGATCTTGGTCATGATTACGTTCATACAATCTTCATAAGTAGATATAATAGTCGAACTGGAAATGCAGCATCCCAGGACCACAGTCACAGAAACACACAACAATATTAAAGTAACTAAAAGGCAAGACACGACAACACAACCATAAAATGGTTGGAAATAGGGCTACCACATTGGAACGATCTGTGGCAAAAAGGGCAGCTGGGTGGGGAGGGCGGAAAAACTTGTTAAAAGGTTTATCAAAAGAGGTTATCATTTTCCAACGCACTGCAAGTTTAATGGTTGACCCATTTACAGTTCGCATTTTGATTGTGCGATGATCGGACGGATTGTGGACCCTATGATGACGTTTACCTAAATCTTCATAGGACGGTAGCGTTTGATGTTTGTCTTAAATATTGTCAAATTGTACCCGTAACGGTTTTTACTCTTTTGGCTCTGGCTTCTGCTAAGTCATTGAGTACTTTTTTTTTTCTTTTTCTTTTTCAATCACCACCGCACGCCTTACAAACAAACACATCTAAAATATTATACAATACACAAGTGATATACATAATAAAATTATCTATTATTTGTATTCAATATGAAAATTCTGTATAAATGGTTGTCTTTTAAAGATTTAGCTTGTTTGTGTTGTTTTATCTCTATTTGTGTAATAAAAAGTCATTATTTAGAAGAGTACTGTTTGTTTAGGGGAAAAGATAAAACAAATAACTATAATAAATAAGGAGAAAATATATTGTGTTGTTTATGTTCCCCCCACATGATCACATTTGGCATCTCACTCATTGTTATATTATATAGAATATCAGACCGTTATGTCAGTTCCTTGGCCAGAATATTACAGAAAACACAAAATGGAAGGGTGGAGTCTCTGATATTTACAGATCAAAACTAACTTATATTTGCTCCATTTTTTAACAAATGGTTCGAGTACATTGTTTGTTGTTGCTATACATTCCAAAATACTAAACGATTTTCTTATTCTGTTTTTAAAGGCCTCTATAGACAGTTTACTTTGTAAATGTTTGGTTGAGAAAATATAATACTTCATTTCAAGTAGTATGTACAAATCGGCTGGTGTTAACATCTTACTAATATTAAATATAAATGATTCTTCTGTGAAATGTAAATATACGTTATTGATGGACAGCCAAGTTTTTAACTTATTAAGAATCGATTGGGTTTCTGGACAATACCAAAGCATATGTGTTAATGTTTCCTCTTCCTGACAATACTTGCACATTGGACTATCAATGGTGTTTATTTTATGAAGACATTTTCTGGTTGGAATAATTCTATGGTTTAACCGTACTTGAAACCATTGTAATGTTGTATTTGTTGAGGATTTAAAGGGGGATATGTATATATCATTCCATGTTTCTTCCTCTATGTTATAAATTTCATCCCATTTGGATTTTGAAGTTGGTTTGCTGGGATTTTGGTTAATAATATTATAAAGGTCCCTTGATCCATGTTTGTTCTTAATAAATGGAGTGATATTAAAAGGAAGAATAGGACTTTGTATTTTTTCCATTTGTTCTGTGGAGATATTTTGTCTAATGTAAGCTTTAATTGCTGCAATAACTCCATTGTATAGTAGAAAATGTGCATTTATATTATACAAGTTATTAAATTCCCCAACAGAATAAAAGTTTCCATTCTCATCTATTAAACCATTAAGTGGATGAATACCTTTTGAATACCAAAATTTGTAAAATATTACATTACCTCCGATTAAAATATTAGGATTGTAAAATAGTGGAGTTATTGAACAATTGTTAGCACATAAAATGCCCTTATTTAGTTCTAAAATATTAATGTAAGCTTTTAACACATCCTTCCAAAATATGTTAGTCATTTTTATTATTAATAATTCTGCAAAACCTATCCCCAGGTTTATTAGGTCTTTTAAGTTTATAATATGGGTAACTATATGTTGCCATTATCCACCTGTAAACATGAGTCTTCTAATCCAAGTTGCCTTAAGTCCATATATGAATGCTTGGAGATTAATCATTTTCAGACCACCCTCATTTTACTGTTTAATTAAAAAAATGCTTTTCTTTATCTTTGCTGGTCCCTGCCATAAGAATTCATAAAACATGTCATTTATTTTTTTAATAATTGAATCATTTGGGTTAGGCAATTAAATAAATAAATGATTAAGAATGGGTAATAGTATTGTTTTAATTACTGTTATTTTACCAATCGGTGTAAGATATCTACGTTTCCAAAGTTTGATTAGGTTTGATCATTATAATTTATATCAATTATCTTATCAAGATCAACATTAAAGTGTATACCTAACAATTTAAATTGGTTGCTTCCCCATGTTAATTTCCACTTGGTTTTAATTGAGTCTGTAATGTATTTTCTTGTCCCAATCCAAACTACCTGAGTCTTGTCAAAGTTCACCCTGAGTCCAGAAATGTTGGGAAAATATGAAAGTTCATCGAGTGAAACTTTCATTGAGTGAAGTATCTGACCCATCGAGAAAAATGGAAGTAACATCGGCAAATTGTGACAGTTTATATTCCATATCATTTATAGATATTCCTTTAAATTTTTTGTTGTTTTGTATTTTTATTGCTAAAATTTCAGCACATAATATAAATATATAAGGCGATAATGGGTCCCCCTGACGGCATCCCCTGCCTATGCTGAAAAACTCAGATAAATTACCTCCTTGATTAACCGCCAGTTTCGCATTTCTATAGAAAGATTTTATCCAAGAAATTATCGAGTTTCCAAAATTGAAAT
Source organism: Cyrtodaria siliqua (assembly GCA_037043455.1). Taxonomy (NCBI): domain Eukaryota; kingdom Metazoa; phylum Mollusca; class Bivalvia; order Adapedonta; family Hiatellidae; genus Cyrtodaria; species Cyrtodaria siliqua. The sequence goes on from JAWPHD010002392.1 coordinate 245,159, forward strand.
ACTTAAGAACGCTGTGAATAAATTTCCATGAAAGAGAATCAAATGCCTTCTCAAAATCAACGAGTAAATTGAGTCCTGGTAAATTATTTTCTTTTGCAAACTGCATGATATCAAATGTCATTCTTGTATTTTCCCCCATATATCTCCCTGCAATAAAACCTGTTTGATTTTCATTTATTAGTTTGTTTAAGATATATTTTATTCTATAAGCAATGGCCCCTGAAGCAATTTTATAAACGCAGTTTAAGAGAGAAATTGGCCTATATTTTTTAAAAATCTTCTTGGTTAGTTATCTTTAGGGATAAGTGTACTAATACCCTCTTTCTGTGTTACAGACAGTTCCCCATTAAAATACCCACAATTTATAGCTCTCACAACAAAATGCCCCAGTTTCTTCCAAAATACTTTAAAGAAGTCAGCCCAAAAACCATCAGTACCCGGCGAACGATTATTTTTCATACAAAATAGCGATAGTCATGCTTGGTGATAGGTTAATAGGCCCTCTAATGACTTAGATTCCTCCTCATTCAATTTTGGTACACTTAGTTCTGACAATTCTTTATCTAAAACTATTGTTTCTAATATTTCATCTCTGCTGGAGTATAGAGATTTGTAGAAGGTTTCAGTTTCTTTTAGAATATCTTTCTGGTCTGTGATTATACTCCCATCAGGCCTTTCAATTTTGGGTATAATTTGACTAGTAAAGTTGTGCGTCTCTAAATTGCAAAACTATTTAGGTGGTTTTTCTCCATCTTCTATTAATTGAGCTCGTGATCTAATAAGAAAACCATTTATTTTTTGCCTACGAAGTAACAGTAGTTCATCTTTTAATAGATCAAGAGTGGGTATTTGATCAGGAGAAAGTCTTTGTTCTAAATGTTGTATTTCAAGAACAAGATCATTTTCACGTTTTTCATTTACTTTTTTTTTCTTGCTTGAATATGATATTGATTTTTCTCTTAATTCCATCAACAATGTATCCAAAAATAATTGATCAGTAATTGTAAATTGAAGTTCATTATTTGGTATGTTGTTAATGTAATCAATATTATAGATTGGAAGCGCATATTAAATTTAAATTTCATCTATTTTGATATTCATTATATTTAAATATTCAATATCACTTAGAAGCGAATTGTTATGTTTCCAAAGGGGTTTGCCCTTTATAAATTCAGTGAAGTTGCAGTTTAACATGATAATTGAATGATCTGAGCGGTAGCTAGCTTCAATAGTACACTTATTTACAGATGATAAAAGATTTTCAGAAACTAAAAAGAAATCTAGTCTTGCTTGTTTTAATGGTGTCTTCTTTCTCCATGTGTACCTTCTTAAAAATACCTTCTTGGGATAAAGATCTCTATATGGGTCAATAAGATTGTAGCAAGTTTTGATTTCTAACAGTTTTGCACGTGCATTTTTATTGTTAATATTTTTATAGTTGTAATAATCTATCTCAGGATCCTGGACCAAATTAAAATCTGCACATAAAATCAGGTCATTATTATTAGTGATGGTCTCTACAGTTGTCATTATCCTATCAAAAAATGAAGGGGAATCTGTGTTTAGGCCATAAAGTGAAATAGGGGTTAATTTCTTGTTATTAACAGTTAAATCTACAGTTATAAAATTTCCCTCAGGGTCAGATATATAATTATGTACTTTATAGTCTAGGTCTTTGTTAAAAAGTATGGCTACTCCTCGGGCATTTGATTTACCTGAGCTGAAAATACACTCATTACTCCATTCTGAACGAATAAACTTCTCAGTTACAGGTGTTGAATGTATATCTTGTAGGCAAAAGATATGACACTTTTTACTTTTATATAGTTAAAAACGTCGTTTTTCTGCTGACCCAAGGCCCTGACAATTAACGGACAATATTTTTACTTCAGTCATTTATGTATAAAAGAAAAATGTGTAAATATGACCAAGTTAGAGAGAACACATACAACAATGAAAAAATGAAAAAAAGTATACAGAACCAAAAAGCAATTCTGCATATACAAGAAGCCATTTAATCTCACATTTTGGCTAAAACCTAATTATTGATTTTCTATATAAAAAAAATCGATTAAACATTCAAGGACATTTGCAAACTATTATTTTGGTCTAAGCAAACAAATTATATATAAAGGTATATGTATTCTGGTCTAAGCAAACACATTATATATAAATGTATATGTATTTTGGTCTAAGCAAACAAATTATATATAAATGTATATGTAGTTTAAGTAATAACTTGATAAACAATTAAAATAAATCTTTCGGACAAATAATGGTGAAAATCGTTGAATTAAAAAATAACTTGTTCTGAGTCTTCATTTAGTAAGTTCACCAAGGTTTGTACACAGAAACAAGTTAAAAACAAACACATTGCTATTTAATTAACATTGTCTAATCATAAGCAGCTGTGTTTGAACAATGTATATACTATGTTTCAAGTAATTCTATTTTCATAATAGAAATGTAAATCATTTTTTACCATTAATTTGTATTTTATTTAATTACAATGTAAACTTTAATATTTATTTATATCCATTATTCTTTACAACTTGATTTGTCATTTGTATGTAGACTGTTCACCTATTAATTTATGTAAATGTTGTTAAACAGTAGGTATCCTATCATTTCAAAAAGCTGTACGACCTAAAGGTATATTTGATAACTTAAAAATAATGGATTAATAAAATATAGATACTAGCCCTCATCTTCTATACTGTGACATATATATGTGACATATATATGTAACATCGAATATTCCATAGTTTTTAATAAGTACTGTAAAAATGTAAGTACCTTGCATTTCCATAGCCTTATTTATAAATCGAAAACAATCTTATAATAAAACATATATATAACACCATTAATCTATACCGTGATATCGGTATGAAGAGTGTCCATAGGAATTGTTGTTCTAAATAGTCAATATCTGTTAGTAAGCAATCTTATCTATAGTAAGTATGACATCAATCAGCAATATATTTATATCAAGTATGATATCCGTACAAGAATGTAATCAGTAAGATGATATCAGTAGACAATGTATATATCTATAAGATGTATGCATCTCTCAGCAATCTTATCTATAATAGGTATGATATTGACAAGCGATGTATCTATTAAAAGTATGACATTGCTATCTATAACAAGTATGATATCAATACACCCAGCATCCATAAAAATGTATGATATTCAATCAACAAGTTGTCTAATAAGTATGTTATCGATAAGCAATGTATCTATACAAATATTATATCACTAAGCAATCTATCTATAATAAAATTATATAAGATGTATGATATCAATCAGCAATCTTATCTATAATTAGTATGATATCGACAAGCGATGTATCTATAAAAATTATGACATTGCTATCTATAAGAAGTATATCAATAGATCAGGCATCCATTAAAAGTATGATATGCAATCAACAATTTGTCTAATAAGTATGGTATCAATATCTATAATAAATTCCATGTCAACAGACAATCTATCTATAAATAAGCATGGTATCAATAGACATAATATAAATCGTATCATATCTATACATAATGAATATATAAAGAGCATGATATCCATAAGCAATGCATCTATACGAAGTAAGATATCATTCAGCAATATATCTATGATACACTCAAGTGATATGAAAACGCAACACGGGAATTTCCGCTATATATTGTATATACTGCACACTTAATTGCACATAATATTCAAAAGAAATCCCAAGATGTTTTTTTAAAAAAAAGTTGCAGTTAACTAGAGAAAGGACACAACTGTGATGTTGTAGACGTTTTAATCATACTACACTTTGTAACAAGAACTTCATCAATGTTGAAGTTGCTCTTCGAAAAATTGAGCTAGTTCAGTACTGTATTTAACGTAAATAGATTGCAAAATTTTGCATCCTAAGTTTGCTCACATGATTGAGCCAAACGCGTACTCTGTGAATAATGAAACATTGCAGGAATACTATTTGCTGTATTATTTGTGGTTTTAGTATTTTTTCCGAAAGGAAAGGTCTTACGTAGCCATGTACCATTCGATTAAAAGCAGCATATTGTAAATACAATATATAGCGGAAATTCCCGTGTTGCGTTTTCATATCACTTGAGTGTATGTATGAAGGTATGATATCAATAACCTATGTATCTATATGAAGTATGATATCAGTAGAGTATATATAGCCAAGCAATGTATAAATATAATACGAGTATATATATACCTGTATATAAACGAATATTAACAAACTTATTAATAGGTAATGTATTCTTTAGAAGTATATATGCAATTCATGATCTTTATGATCTTGGAATAATTCCGCATTAAGTGTAATATTTACCAAAGCAAACATGAAAAACTCACCCATGAAACGACTGCATTTTTAAAATTTCAACCTGATTAAATCCAGAATTGAGTACTTGCTTTGTGGCTTCCTAGGCTTTTTTCTATATATTATATATACATGATCATGCATGTGTTATACTTCTGCCTTGTTTGTTAGAGAATATAATCGGGCGGGGATATCTTTATTTACACTGTCCCGCTTTATTGGAATGACAATAGGGTAAGAGTGAGGTTTGGTGCACTCAAGAACCTGCTTGAAACCCCCAGCGGCCATTTTGCCATTGAACGCCCCAGGGCGGTAGCCCTATTGTCAACCTTTTTCTGTCTGTGATGTCATATCTTGCCTTTTATTCATCTTCTATGGTGATGTGATCTACAAACTTCGTAAGATCCTTGGTCGTGATTACTTTCATACTATCTATATTAAACTTGTTAAAAGGTTTATCAAAAGAATGACCCTATCATTTTGCAACGCACTGCATGCTTGGTGGTGGACCCATTTACAGATCGCCAATATGCTTTCCTCTTTAATTGTGAAATGACCGGACAGGCTGTGGACCCTATGATGACGTCCAAAAGGACGGTGACGTTTGATGTTTTTCTGCAATCTCGTTGTGTCGTGCACTCAATGGTTTGTTCTCTTGTTGCTCTAGCTTCCGCCAAGTCATTGTGTACCTTCTTTTTGGCTTTCTAGGCTATTGTTTTTTTGTATTTATATATACACGCGCATCTTTGTGTTTTACTTGTATTGCCTATTAATGCTGTCTTGTTGGTTAGAGAATAGTTCATTATTTACACTGTCCCGTTTTATTGGGATGACAGTATGGTAAGTGTGAGGTTTGGTGCACCCTAGATCCTGGTAAATCCCAATCGGCTTTTCTTGCCGCTGACCGTTCCAAGGCGGTAGTCCTATTGTCAACACTTTTTTTGTCTTATTTTGCCTTTTATGCATCTTTAAAGCTGTTCCTTGTTTCTGTGTGGGTATGTGGTTGACTGTCGTCCTTGAATGCTACTGTTCCTGTTCGATTTTTATATCTACTTTTTTTGTAATTGCTGTTTGTTTCGGTGCGTGTTTGTGGTTGACTGTGGTCCATTAATGCTAAATTTCCTGTTCGATTTTTATAACTACTTGTATTTAGAATTGACCAGAACATATTGATAGCATTTGATAGACTATAATAAACAGAAGTCCTAAGTACCCACCTAAGACTTTGTCAATAATATTCTCATTGTTTTGTGTATTTACCGCTTAATTAAAGATACGGTTAAACTGCAAAATAACGAGTGTAAATCATCTGTTCTGATTGCATAAACAAATTTTAAAGATTTCCGGTCGATGTGTTTTCATAGAAATAAGTTATAACACTCATACAACTGGGTATATAGGATTTTGCTAAGTACTTCGAATTAGTGCAGCTTTCGATGTTTTTTATTCTAAAATATGCCAGCTAAAATTATTTTGAAATCATGATATTTAATGTCAGCGCTGAATTACAATGACTTGAATTTAAAGATATTCAATTAAACTGGGATAATTTAGAATTATCCATGTTTCATTTTATTATAGACTGCAATAAATGGGTCAATTTTTTATGGGGTTTTCTATTATTTTTTTCCTATTTAAAGAAGTTTAGTCTTTAAGCGGACTTCGATTCATATTATGTGTTTTAACAGCACAGTTCATGTGTTCATATAATATGTGTCATGCCGTCAATATTTAATGAACTATTTAACAAAATTTATAATTGATGAACCAAATATTTTGTCAGATCATTGTGTTTTACATTTTTCATTAGGAAATATGCTCTCATCAGATTCAGAAAAGAATTATGAAATGGATGACAATTTAGAATATATTAATTATCATTATAAATGGAATACTGATAAAGCGGATATATGCTCAGACCTGCTTAAAAGCGATAGTAATAAACAGAAATTAGATAGTATAACTGTAAATATATCATCAGTACTTAACCATGATGAAGTTGATAACAATATTGATTGTTTCTATAATTACATGGATAATATGTGTAGCCCGTTGTTTAAAAGAAATGTAAGCAGTGATATAAACACTAGCAGAAAGCATGCGAAGCCATGGTTTGATGGTACTTGTAAAGAAAAACAAAATTTGCTTTATGAGAAATTAAATTACTATAGGAAAGACAAATCAGAAAATAATAGAAAGCACATGACACAGGCTAGGACAGAATATAAAAATGTAATAATAAATAAAAAAAGACATAACTATGATAAAGGGACAACACTTCAGTTAGAAAAAATGAGATTTCAAAATGCCAAAGAATATTGGAAATTACTAAAAAATCTTACGACTAGTACATTTTCAACTAAATTAACAGCTACAAACTTTGCTGTTTATTTTAAATCAATAAATGATCATGATTCTGTTTTCTTTCAACCTGACGAAGATGTTTTATAGTTTAACGAACGGTACCTAAACGGCGAATTACAGGTTATGTTTTCTGAACTGAACAATGAAATCTCGCTCGAGGAAATAAAAAAGGCATGCAAAGAATTGCGCTGCAGACGATCCGGCGGCCCAGATTTTATAATAAACGAGTCTTTTAAATATGGAATTGATTATATAATTGGTTATTTATTTGAACTGTTTAATACAATTTACGATTTGGAATACTTTCCAGAAAAGTGGACAGAGGGATATATTGTACCATTACACAAAAAGGGCAATGTAAATGAGGTGGAAAACTATCGGGGAATAACGTTATTTAGCCATTTTGGTAAACTCTTTACATGAATACTAAATAACAGATTGAATAAATGGGCAGAGGATTATCATATTTATGTTGAGGCGCAAGCGGGTTTAGAAAGAACATGGGGACAGTAGACAATATATTTATTATACATGGTGTTATAAATCACATTTTAAATGATAATAAAAAATTGTACGTAATATTTATTGATTTTAAAAAGGCTTTTGATTACGTTGTTAGGGATATTGTCTGGTATAAACTAATTAAATACGGTGTTAGGGGGAAAATACTAAATGTAATTAAATCCATGTATAGTAATGTCAAATCAAGAGTTAAATACAATCAACAACTAAGTGAAGATTTCGCATGTACATTCGGAGTATATCAGGGTGAGTGTCTCTCACCTTTTTTGTTTTCTATGTACGTTAATGATCTAGAAGACACGTTGAGTTTAAAGGGTTTTCAAGGTGTAGATGTAGGGATGCTTACATTATTATTATTGTTATATGCAGATGATATAACTTTATTTTCAGAATCCGAGAATGGATTACAGGATGGTTTAGAAATACTTAAAGATTATTGTGACAAATGGTGTCTAACAGTTAATGTAAATAAATCTAAAATTGCTATTTTTAAGAAAGGTGGAAGGAACAGATTAGGTGTTAGATTTAAGTATGATAATTTAGAATTAGAAATAGTAAACAAGTTTAGCTATCTCGGAATAGTTTTTACCACTGGTGGGTCCTTTTCTGATTCATGCGATACATTATCAGGACAGGCGCTAAAAGCAATTTTTAAACTTAACAGTTATCTATATAAATTTACAGATATATCAGCAAGTCACACACTAGACTTATTTGATCAACTTGTATCGCTTATATTATGTTATGGATCAGAAGTCTGGGGATATATACAAGCTGATCAAATTGAACGGGTACATTTAAAATTTGCAAAAAGTTGTTAGGTGTTAAAATCCAAACCTAAAATATTTTATTTACGGTGAGCTGGGTAGAATGTCTATGAGGCAACGCAGATTTGTTTCAATGATAACATATTGGTTTAAGATTCTGAGATGCAGTAATTCTAAATATGTAAAACTTACGTACAATATGATGTTAGCTGATATGCACAACAATCCAAATAAATCTTCATGGACAACAAATATAAAAAATATGTTAGAAAATTTGGGTTTCTATCATGTTTGGTTAAACCAAGGTGTAGAAAATGTAAATGTGTTTATACGTTTATTTAAGCAAAGCCTAAAAGATTGTTTTACACAAAACTGGACCGAACAAATTGAAAACTCTACTAGAGCTAGAACCCATACACTTTTCTCTGAGTTTGACTTTAAAAGGTATTTAGACAAAATTACAATACACAAGTTTCGCTTTGCATTAACAAGATTAACAGTGTCATCTCACAGGTTAGAAATCGAGACAGGCCGTTGGCATAAACCAAATAAGACTCCATTAAATGAAAGAAAATGCCAATTATGTAACACTCTAGAAGACGAGTTTCATTTTTTACTCGAATGTCCCCTTTATTCTGATCTTAGGGTACAATATATTAAAGCTTATTATTGGAAACGCCCGAATATACCAAAATTTATAGAATTAATGAAAAATGAAAATGTTAAAACAATCAGAAATATTTCGAACTATACACACAAAGCATTCTTGAAGATAAATAGTATGTTCTATTTGAATTAGGACAGAATAAGATTTCATAATAATTTTAAAAGTCACTTTTGATTAATTTAATTGAGATTAGGAAGTATATGTTTTTCTATAAGTCCAACATTTTGTTTACTTACTTATTTATTTATCTATTTATTTTATTTTTCATTTCTGAACATAAATGATGTCTTGTTTATGCATTAATCTACACATCCAATTTCTTGCATTTCGTTTCGTCAAGATCTTAACTTCATGTGTCATGATTAAGGCAAATATAAAAACGATTTGTATATTTCCATGTAATATTGACTAGGAATGTAACCTATATTTTAACCTCATTGCATGAGGTTAAATAGTTTTGAGTAGTTGTAATGCATTGGGACATCTATTATTATGCCCCCCCCCTCCCCCCCCCCCCTACCCGAAGGGGGGCATATGGCTTTGCACAGGCTGTCGGTCGGTCCATAATCTTCTTGTCTTTGCGAGAACTCAAGAACAGCTGGCACTACAAACTCGAAACTTGATAGGAATGTTTGTGTCATGGTGTAGCTGTGCACCTCCCCTTTTGGGTAGATTCGCATAAGAAATGTGGTTGGCATGGTAACAAAATATGTAAAAAAACACTGAAATTCGCCTGTCTTCGCGCTAACTCAATAACAGCTTGAACTACAAACCCGAAACTCGGCAGGAATGTTTGTGTCATAGTCTAGTTGTGCACCTCCCCTTTTGGGTAGATTCGCTTCAGAAATGTGGTTGGCATGGTAACAAAACTTGTAAAAAAAACACTGAAAATCGCGCTAACTCAAAAACAGCTTGAACTACAAACTCGAAACTCGGTAGAAATGTTTGTGTCATGGTGTAGTTGTGAACCTCCCCTTTTGGGTAGATTCGCATAAGAAATGTGGTTGGCATGGTAACAAAAGTTGTAAAAAATCACTAAAAATCGCTTGTCTTCGCGATAACTCGAGAACAGCTGGCACTACAAACACAAAACTCGGCAGAAATGTTTGTGTCATGGTGTAGTTGTGCACCTCCCCTTTTGGGTAGATTCGCATAAGAAATGTGGATGGCATGGTAACAAAACTTGTATAAAATCACTAAAAATTGCTTGTCTTCGTGATACTCAAGAACAGCTGGCATTACAAATGCCAAACTTGGCAAGAATGTTTGTCTCATGGTGTAGTTATACATCTCCCCTTTAAGGTAGATTCGCATAAGAAATGTGGTTGCCATAGTAACAAAACTTGTAAAAAAAAATCACTAAAAATTGCTTGTTATTTTTAAAAGTATTTTGGCTTATGGGTTCAATTATTAAATCTTTTTTTTATTTTTATTTTAAATTGTTTTATTTTAAAAAAAATATATTTTTTTTTTAAATTTTTTTTTTTTTTGTTTTTTTTTTGTTTTTTTATGATTTTTTTTAATTTCAGTTTTACACAGAGTTATAGGGAAGAATTTCAAAACTACAAGAGATAAAGGTTTAATTTTATTTAATATCAGCTTTTGGATCCTCTACCAAGTTTGTTCAAATGGTGAATCTGGGGTCAAATTTGGACCCCGCCCCGGGTGTATCCAGTAGAACGATACAGGCCCTCTTGGGCCTATTGTTTTTAATATACATGTATGTTGTGATGTTTCTATATTTAAACCTAAAGACCATATTAATTTAAAATTATTTTTTAAATTACCTCCCTTTATTGAATGAATATTAAGATTAAATTTGATTCTAATTAAAAAAAATACATTTATGGTTTATTTTCACTCTTTAAACTCCAACTATTGAATAATTTTGACATATGGGATACTTTATTTTGATGAAGAATATACAAATTAAGCAACCCATGTGAAAGACCTACATATATATACGGATAACTGCCATTGATACACTATGATTGAGCTTGTTGTGGGAGGGACTATAAACCTTAGAACTACACACACACACACACTGACACTATGTATATGTGAAGACTCACTAAAAATTGCTTGGCTTCCATAACTCAAAAACAGCTAGCACTCACAACTTGGCAGTAATGTTTCTGTCATGGTTGTTCAAGGGGGGCATACATTTCTTGTTACTCCTGGTTCACAGTTCATGTTATCATTGCATTTGATTCGGATCGTGTCACCTGGTTTCTTGTTATAATTATTGTTATCATTTTGATAATTAAGTAGATGTATACTGATAGGCCTATGGCTTTTTATATTAATAAACTATCTATATATTTGATTATAAATTAACAAATGTGAATTCATCAGATGGACAATAATAAATATATTACATATACTGGTAAAAGTGATGCCAGCAAGCCATTGACTGTTAAATTACAAATATGATGTGTTTGGATTGTATACTGATAGGCCATTTGGTCTTTTGTATTAATAAAGTTTACATATATATAAAGGGAGTGTAACTCTCAAAAGATTATTAATAAGCAATAAATAGATGTTTTGACAAACTATGGGTCAAAATAAATTACTTATCACACAACTATTCTAAAATTTATTTAAAATAAGAAAATTTGTTCAGATACAAAAGAGAGTAATTAGGTACTGTCTGCTGTCTATATAGCAAAACGTCGCTTAATTCTAAGCTGGTGTTGTTGTACTCAAAATCAATATGCTGTTTCGATTTATTTTATTATGTTCAACAGTGTCGAAAGACTTCTTTTTTGAAACGTGAATAGTAATGTTATAATATATATACATTCTATTTATAACGTTGAATTTGATTTAAAGAAACCACAAAACGACTGGAATTAATGTGCATGGTAATCAATAATGATAACGATAACAACAATAATGATACCAGAAGAAAGTAACAAGACATACATAAAATAGCAATATTAAAAAATAAACAAATAGTACACCAAGAAAGACAGCCCTATAATAATTACCGATATTCTGATCATGTTTCTTAATGTTCAGATGGAGGATGGACACAGTGGGCAAATTGGGGAAGCTGTTCTGCCTCGTGTGGTATTGGGCTTAAGACCAGGACACGCACATGCAGCAACCCTTCTCCGTCTCTGCTCGGGAAAAACTGTGAAGGGAACAACGAGGATAAAGATTTATGTAACTCACAGCCTTGTCCAGGTAAAATTTATATAGAAAGAAAAGGAAACTATGTTCTTTTTTAACATTTATCAATGGTAGATATAAAAGTCGAACAGGAAATGCAGCATTCAAGGACGACAGTCAACCAAAAGCACGCATAGAAACAAACAACAATTTTAAAGATCAATAAAAGGCAAGATACGACATCACAAACATTAAAGGGTTGACAGTATGACTACCACCTTGGAACGTTCTGTGGCACAAAGGGCCGCTGGGGATTTAAAACAGATTTTAGGGTGCTCCAAACCTCACCCTATTGCCATCATAACAGAACGGTACAGTGCAACTAAAGATATCCCCGCCACGTTATATTCGCTAACAAACAATGTAGCAGTAATAGGCAATATAAGTATAACACATATATGATCATGTATATATGAATATAAAACAAGCCTAGAAAGCCACAAAGGAAGTACTCAACGACTTGGCAGAAGCCACAGAGTAGTATATTAAATACGCTAAATAAGGATTCTGGCTCATAGCCTCGTTTTCGATTTTTCACTCCCAGTCACAAGCCCGTTCTGACTCAGAACCTCGTTCTGTACCACGGCCTCGCTCCTTTCCGGCCCGTGGTTCGAGGTGTAACACGACTGACCAAGTGGAGACATCTCACCAGGGAAGAATCAAGAATAAATAAATTTACAAATTTATTTACAACAAGATGAATATATATACAAATGAATACAAATGACAAAGTAGAAATCTCAACGTTTTAAATCATGTTTAAAATGAAGTTCACTAAGTTAGATTAAACTGTTCGGTTTTAATCAGACTGAATATCTGATATCTGTATTTATGATATATGTATGCTATATCACACGCTATTTTATCTCTCAAAGCTATATCTAACTGAGTCCTTCCGGTACAGTTCCCGGCACTAATACTTCACTCCCGCGTTATATTGCAACACGGTCCATTGCTATTCGTCCCGGTACCACACATACATCCGGTGACGTAATTCACACGCGACGCCCACTCGCGCGAACCTTTCCGGCGATGGCCCAAGTCCCGGTATTACATGTCCGATGACGTTATCTGCGTAGCTATCTGCGTAACGAGGCCCTCTTGCCTAGCGTCTCCGTGGCTACCGTCTGGTCTGTCGCCCAAATAACGAATGCTGTCGTTCCCGCGTCAAATGACAGCGTTCCCAACCTACGACCCCGTAGACCACGCTCCCGACAATACGCTCTACATGCTCTACGCACCTAGCGTATACGGCCCTTGCCGTTATGGTATTGGTCACTAATACTCTGGATAATGGCTTGCGATCCTGTGACCAGTTCTTGCGATTTCGACACCGATATATACAGTCCCTACACGGATACCTGGTGATAAACGCCATCCATGCAAATGTCATGTTATTTGGACTGCTCGGACTGCACTTAGAGTCGTAATAAGAATTCTATACATTTATTAGGCCCGCACTGGTAAATACTGGCAAATTTACTCATAATACACAGCTTGTTAGATCATAACTTTCTCAATAGTTGATGGATGTTGATGAAATAAACGCCAAAACAACTTATTCTTTACCAATAGAATGAATCTAGTAAAATAGTATTTATTAGATATCGGCATCGATTAAAAGTGATGAACTTGGCAAAAATCTACCAAAATTCCTATGAAAAATCAGGGAAAATGAGGCCCCGACAAAAAGTAAATATGCACTCATTTTGTTACAACACGTTCCCCCACCCCTACCCCTACCCCACCACCCCACATCCCAAACCCACCCCCTCCCAACCCCCCGCCCCCAGAAAAAGTGGTTACACTTCTTCTAACTACAAAATGAACCATTTATATACAATTTTACCATAGCACTATTTACACTAACTTTACTATCTTCCTCTACTAACCTTCATTTATCCACAGCACACTAACTACTGTCCTTCAACTATGACCTATATTACTAATAACTATATGTCATTAGGTACAGTAAAGCTGAATCACTATCTCCTGTCCTCTCTACCAAAATATCTAAGTTTCTATCCTACTCAAATAATCTCCTCCTACACTGTCTACTCCTGGACTATCCTCACTACCGCTTCCATGACCTCGTTTAATAACCGTACTAAGTCTAAAAACATCACTCCTTCTACTTTGACTAGACTATAATCCATCTTTCTTACCAAATGCCTTAATTGCTAACCGCCATCTTTCATACTTCCTAAACTTCTCTTTTAATCGGTTTACCTCACCTAACGTTTTTACGCAAATATTAACTAACCTACTGCTGTCTAACAACTGTCTCTGAAATCTAGAATCACACCAAACAATGACTCCCAACCAACTAATTTCTGGACTCATGACTGACCTGCATAATCCTATAACAACCTAGTATCTCCACCTTAAAAAACATAAATATTACCAACACCTTTTGCAATGTACCCCTATTAGTTTTATCACTCCGCGTGAAATCACCAGTTACCTTCTCTGGTACCGCCTTGATCTGTTGGTTAACACTAACATCCTTCTGAACCATCGTATCCGTCGCTACATCAATATCCCTTAGTCCACTATCTATTAACTGTACTAAATCCCGACTGACTAACATCTGGATCTCTGCTCCATTGCTAAATGAACTATCGCTTATGCTGCCTACATCCTTTCTAGCCTCAACTGAATCACCATTTTTTATACTTACCTCGGGAACTAACCGCTTTACCTCTCCTACATCAACTACCCTAACAGGTTCCTCTATTTATGCATTTCTTTCTATCGCCAAAGTACTAAC